>RBNI01000999.1:0-25214 GCA_003990745.1 Jimgerdemannia flammicorona | reverse complement strand
TTAATTATTATTTAATTATTTTCTGAATTAATTACTATCTTTATTTTAGTATTATCATGTAGTAGTCACTGAGTCCTTTAAATACTCCAGATTCTCTTCAAGATATATCTCTTAGACTAACTTAAGTTTGTTATAAGCAAGTTCTTATTGAAGTATCTTCCCAAGATCTTATAGTCCTCAAACTTCTTATCTTTAAACTGTCTTGTTATCTCTTAGATTGCTTGCAAGAAAGTGTGTATATTGTACTGAGAGGAACTGACTTTATTTCAGAGGAAATAAGAGGGATATTTATACAAAATATAATTCAATGGTTGCTAAGATATAAAGCTAAATATAAATTCTAATAACTAAAATAAAATACCAGGACAGGAAAAACTACTAAGTTCCAGGGTCAGCACTAATGATTGTACAGGTTTAGGATACTGATATAATTCGGTATTACATCAGAATACTGGTACTGGTATTATTCAGTATTATATCAAATACCAGTACTGGTATTATTCAGTGTAATAAAGAACTTAGAGCAGAAAGTTCAGGATTATGGGGGCTTCATCCTCATTGTCACTGAAAGAGATGAGATCTGTGAATTTGTTATTGTTGTTATATAGGTTGTGCATTTTGTATGTGTCATACAGGATGACATTATTGCTGATAATGTCATCACATTTGGCAATGGCAGGAACAAGGAGATCTAGAGCTCTCCAGTCTATGAGATTCTCTTCCACAAAATAGAAAACAAATGTGGGGTCTTGGGGAGGTCTAATCTGGATGCTTGAGCCTTGAAATATTGAGATTAATTCTTGCAGGAATTGGTCTGGGTTGTCCTGAAGGATGAGATGCCAGAAGTCTTCTACTTCATCACTGTTGAGAGTGATAGTGGACTGAGCTTCTGTAGCCACTCTGGCTTCTAGTATATTGATATGGTAGGATGACAGGTCTCTGAAATCTGAGACTCTAACATACTCCAAGTTGAGGATTGACTATGGTATATGCCTGAAGATCTGATGGATCTTCTTAGCTATCCTCATTTCACATATATCCATGAGAATGGCATCTTGTAGCTCTTGAGTGCTGGCCTGTGGAAACTCCTGGTAGAGGAGGTTTCCTATTTCATACTTCTGCCACATTTGGAGGCATTTGGTAGCAATGGTGATCTTGGTTTCCATTTCACAGTGATAGAGGATATAGTAATAAGAGTCACCAGTACCCAGGTTGATACTGGGAGTCCTTGTTGAGTAGGTCCTCATGGCTCTTCTGATGTCTTGGAACATCCTTTCTTCAACTGAGGTACTTTGGTGGTTCCTTGACCTTGAGGTTTGGTGGACAGTAGGCATTTCATTTGTGGTAAGTCTTTGGGCTATTTTGGGATTAGTGGGTCTTGTTGGTTACTGCTACTATAGTTCCTTGATCCTTCTTTTATATTCCTCAAGATACCATACTGTGGTCACAATAACTCACAGTTGGTTACCATCACTCATCTTATATGCCATATAATCTTCTTGTACTCTGATCTGATAGCTTGTGAGGAAAGGCTGTCTCCTGTGCTGATGTCATCATTCTGGGGTCACCGTTACATCTTCCTCCTGAATAAGGATCTCCTTGAGCATCCTTATTTATTGGTCCAGTCCTGAAAAATTTGCTGATCCCATAACCTCTGACAAGGGGTTGAAAAGTGGCATTTATAGGCTGGCATCTTCTCTTTATATTTTGGCATGATGGTGAAGGGTCACTCTCTTTATATAGAGTAAGGGCCTGATTCTGATCTTGACCAATCAGTTGATAGTTTGAACTCCTCTGACTTCAAAAGTCTTATGAATGAGTAGTTGCCAGTGCCATATCTCTTAGAGAATAGTCTAGACAGATAGCCTGCTGGTCATGGGACATGCTGTTATGATTTGCAGACTAGAACCTCATGGGTGGTCATTACGTTTTGCTTCTCTTATATAGGTTTGTGATACTTCTTGAGTCTGTTCCTGTATACCATAGTAGGCAGTATGGTCCCTGAGATTTTTCTAAACTAGAAGGTAGTTCTCTTGATATCTTACACATAGAAGGGTCCTTCTCATTTGGACTCCAGTTTTCACAACCATGAGGCTTCTACCATATTTTGATATAATAGAACCTTTTCTCTGATTTGGATGGATTCTAGGGCCTTGTGATTCTTTTCCACATTCTTCCTTATCAGTGCTTATGACTTGATGATGTAATCTTCAGCCTTTTTCCTGATTTGGTATAGTCTCCAGATTTCTGCATCAACCCATCTCCAAGTTAGGTCTAGATTTGTGGCTGAGGTTTCATCAGAATCTTCTTCTCTGAAGAGCAGCTCTCTTGGAGTAAAGTGTGTACTCTGTGACCATATATCTCATAGGACAGAGAGGGCAGTTGGGAGATAGTTATCCCAATTCTCATATGTCTCTGAAATCTTCACTAGGATGTTCTTGAGGGTCTTGTTGGTTCTCTCTATCTGTCCATTTCCTTGAGGGTAGTATGCAGTGATCTTGATGTGCTGGATCTTGTATTTCTGATATATTATCTCATAGAATCTATTGACAAATTCTGTACCACAGTCTGTTGTGATTTGCTTCAGTATCTTATAGTGGCAGATGATTTCTCAATACAGGAAGTCAGCTATAGAGAGGGCATTGGCTTCTTGTAATGCTCCTACCTCTATCTATTTTGTAAAGAGGTCTATAATAACTATAATATAGCAGTTTCCTGATAGTGTTACTGATAGTGGCCCAATGATATCTATTGCAATGTGGTGGAAGGGGATAGACTCAATTCTTGATAACCCAGGTGCCTGGTCTTGCTGATCTTGTTTCTATTTTTGGTACTTGTCACATCCTTTGACAAATTGGCACAGGTCTTCTTCCATCTTAGGCCACCACATAGTTCTTCTTGCCTTATTGTATATATTGATTCCTCCTAGATATCCTTGCTCATATACTTCCTTCATTACTTGATACTTCTTGTGTTCGGGTATTACTAGCTTTCCTCCTTTTCTGAGTGTAGTATTGTCTAATTTAAACTGTTTCCAAGTCTGGTTGATGATGGTGATTGTCCAGGGTTCAAGGTGGTTGGGCATCTTCCACTGCTCAAGATAGCTAATTAATCTATAGTATAGCTCCTTATTCATGTTGAATAGTCTTGATGGAGGTGTTTTAGGGTATCCTTGAGAGTGCATCAGCATTGGTGTTGGTTCTTTCTGAGCAGTACTTGATAGTACAGTCATACTCTTGTAGTCTGTAGATCCATCTGGCATATATTCCTTTGGGGTTCAGAGTGTGGAATAGCCAGGCAAGAGTGGAATGGTCTGTTTGAATGATGAAGTGTTTCCCAGCTAGGTAGTAGTGAAACTTGTCTACTGCTCAGACTACTGCTAAGTATTCAAGCTTGCATGACTTGTAGTTCTGTTCTGCTCTATGGGTACCTCAGCTTACATAGGAGATGACATATTCATGTCCATCTTTCTTCTGAGCTAGGATGGCTCCAAGTCCTATGGCACTTGCATCTGTCTGCAGGATGAATTCTAGGTTCCAATCTGGTCTTCTGAGGATAGGTGCTTGAGTCAACCTGGTCTTGAGTTCATTGAAGATCTCTTGGTGCTCCTTGGTCCATTCAAATTTGGTTTTCTTCTTCAGTAGCTCATAGATAGATGCTGTAATGTTAGAGTATTCTTTGATGAATCTTCTATAGTAACTGGCCAGTCCAAGGAAAGCATGGACTTCTATGGTTGTTCTGGATCTTGGGTAGGCTGTAATAGTCTCGATCTTCATGGGGTCTATATGAATTCCAGTCTGGTTGATGAGGTGTCCTAGGTAGGTAATTTCTTGAGCTGTAAACTTGTATCTCTTGGGTTTGATGTAGAGGCCATACTCCTTGAGCTTCTTGAGGGCTAGCTGTATGTGATTAACATATTCCCAGGCAGTGTTGCTAAAGATGATCACAACATCAACATAGATAAAGAGCCATTTTCCAATCTTGTTGCTGAAGACTCTGTTCATCATTCGCTAGAAGCTTGCTGGGGTATTGTATATTCCAAATGGCATTTGCAGATAGATATAGGTGGCATCAGGTATGATGAAGACTGATTTCTCACTGGCATCTTAAGTGAGACCAATCTGATGAAAGCCTGAGAACAGATCCAAGGTGGTGTAGTATTTGGCTTTGCTTTCAAGGGTGGTAAGGATTTCTTGAATATTTGGCAAGGGCTGCCTATCATTCTTGGTGATGGCATTGAGCTTCCTGTAGTCAATGTAGAGTCTTGGCACAAACTCTCCAGGCTTACTTCCTTTCTTCAGGGCTAGGATAATAAGTGAGGCCCAGGGGCTGATAGCTTGCTTGATGATTCCAGCTTCTTCTATTCTCTTGAGTTCTGCTCACAGCCATTCTCTGTAGGCAGGTGGTATGGGTCTGGCTTTCTGATAGATAAGCTTGGTATCACCAGTGTCAACTTTGTGGTAGTACTTGGGTTCTTGATTGTGGATATCCCTAAAGTCTGTAGTAAGTACTCCTTCATTCTGATGTAGGATCTTGAGAAGTTATTCTTCTAGGGGGAAGTTTTCTCTAATGATATATATATGCTTGTTCTGGTCCTTATCTTTCTTATGCTCAAGTTCGGTAATCTTGGTAGTAGCATAGACTCCTCTTTCAGTAGATCCAAAGCCTTGTTCTCCTCTCTTGGTCTTGATGAGTTTGATGGCTTCTATGATCTTGAACTTCTTGATTTCATGGATCAGCATCTGACCAATCCTGTCATACTTCTTGATTTCAAATGGGGTAGTGGAGTTGTGATTCCTGACTATGAGGAAGATCTCACCAGTGTAATCAGAGTCAATTACTTCTCCTTCAACTGAGATTTTGCTTTTGGCCAGACTGCTCCTGGTCTTGATAATTCTAGTATGGTTTTCTGGCAGCTTGACTCCAATTCCAGTACCAAGTAGGGTGGTGGTCTGTGGTTCGAGGGTAGCATCTTGAATGCTGGCAAGGTCCATTTCTATAGCTCCTTCAGTCTTATATTCTGGGATCTTGGCTTTGGGGTGAAACTTCTTGATCTTGAGGGTAATGTTTGATTCTTATTCCTCCTCATTGTCACTGTCAGCTTGAAGCTCTGGGGGCTGATCATCTTCTTCAGCTTTCCTTTTTGCTTCAGTGGCTTCTTATTTGTGTTTCTGTTGGCAGATTTTTCTGACTTCACTGATACAGAACCAGTAGTTATTCAGGTGTTCAGAGCAGTACATCCTAGTACCATGGGGGCATCTTCCTTGGGGGGTATAGCCATCAATGATCTTATTGTACCACTGCTCATCTGTGAGCTTGGGTGTCTTGTTCTTGTTCTTATTCACTGAGTATATGAAGACTTCTGTGTCCTCTTCATCTCCTTCCTCCATGTCTGGTAGAACTCCTTTATGGACATTGATAGAGACTCATACCTTTCTTCCTCTATAGTTGATCTGCATCTTCTGGGCATTGAGATCAATGATGGCCTTGGCCTTATGAAGCCATTGGTTGCCAATGAGGATGTCATAGTTGGTGATGCTTGTAACAATCATGTCTACTGGGATAGTAGCTCCTCCTATCTTGATGGGGACTTCTCGGATTTTACCAAGGGGGGTAGCTCATGTTCCATCTACTGTAATATAGACCATCTTAGTAGACTCTTCAATGTCTCAACCTAGGCAATCAATTGCCTTCTTGTTTATGAGGCATCCTCCAGCACTGGTATCAATGATAGCATCAAAGATACAGTCTTCAATTTGACAAGGAGTATAGGCTGATGTCTTGTACTGGTCTTTGGATTCTTCGCCTGAGTTTTCAGATTCTTCCTGTATATTGTGAGCTTCTACAATCTTATACTCTTGATTCTTGGCAGTAGTTGCAAGTCCTACTCTCAACTGCTGTCTGAAGGCAGGAACTTCGGCTAGCTATCCAAAGGTAGCATTGATCTTCTATTCCTTGAGGTCCTTGTAAATATCATACTGGTGGATCTTGGTCTTGTACAGCTTCTGTTCCTTCTTGCTTTTGCTTTCTCCTAAGACTGGAGTAGTGCCTTCAATAATTTGACAGGCAGCTTCATCTAACTCCATGTCTTGATCAATCTCCTCGGGTTGAGTCTTGCTTTGAATAGTGATAGCTGGGGTCTTCTTTGGTCTTCCAACTGGCTCGCTGTTGCTCTTCTTATCATAGGGCTTGGACCAGGTTCTGGTACCTTCAGTAGTAGGGTAGAATTCAAGCTCCTCATAGTATTCTTCATCATTAGTATCACCAATCTCCTCAATGACTACTGTATTGATTTGTTCTCTGATTCTGCTAGCATTGCTTGGTTGGGCTTTGCATCTTGTTTTGGTCATATAATTCTTTGCATAGTGGCCTTCTTCTCCACATCTGAAGTATGTGATATTGCATTCTTCTATAGTAGCTGCAAATCTTTGCACTGGTCTCCTATTGGTGCTTTAGACTTCTCTAACAACATCACCAAGATATGTAGTCATCTCAGCAAACTGCTTGGCAAGTTTCTCCACTGGATCAGCTTTGGCTGTCTTGGGGATAGGTGGGGTTGGTTGTCTGTTTACAACTGTGGCAGGTATGATACTAGTTGGCTTTGATGGCTCCATCTTAAAGCCAGTTATTTTCTCTATTAAGTATTTGGTAGGGTGTCTGGCAGTCCAATATCTCTGTACAAAGACCACTTTCTGATCAAGGGTCAGTGCAGCTGGGGTAGACCAGATTGCTAGGGCAATTTTAGGGTGAACTTCTTTGAGAAAGGTTGAATCTGCTATTTGTTTCTTGAGGTGGTCATCATAGCCAGCCAAGACAATCTGGTGACAGATTTGGGTATAGAATGAGTTGGGACCTTCACTAAGTCCCTGGTAGATAGTATTGAGTTGATCCTTGAGAGCTTGTTTGATCTCTTCAGTATAATATATTGTTCTGAGGAAGACCTTCATGTTGGCAAGTTTGGCTACACTAGTATCAGCAATAGTGACTGTATTGAACTTGTCTCTGGCAGGTCCTCTGAGGCTGACTGATAGAAGAGCCAATTGAGCATCCATACCAAGGACTTGTATGGTGGCAAATTGTTCAAAGTCTTCAATGAAGATCAGGATTGACTCTTCAGTAGTATATCTATAGAATGTGGGGGGATGCATTTCTATCTTGTCTTAAATTCTTGCAGGGGTGACTCTTGTAGTCAGAGTAGTTGTTGTGGGGGTTGTTTGTTTTTCAGCTTGAAAGTGAGGGATTTGTCTTGAATTACCAGCCAATGGGCACCAAGTTGTTATGTAGTAGTCACTGAGTCCTTCAAATATGTCAGATTCTCTTCAAGATATATCTCTTAGACTAACTCAAGTTTATTATAAGCAAGTTCTTATTGGAGTACCTTCCTAAGGTCTTATAGTCCTCAAACTTCTTATCTTTAAACTGTCTTGTTATCTCTTAGATTGCTTGCAAGGAAGTGTGTGTATTGCACTGAGAGGAACTGACTTTATTTCAGAGGAAATAAGAGGGGTTGTAAGCACACAACCTCCAAGCCACCGAAATCACACATTACCCTCTGAACAAGCTGCTGAAATCACATGCAACCTCTGAACAAATCTGGAAATTATCTGCAAGATCACAAAGCTAAGTCAAACCAAAGTCACAGTACACAAAGCTGAGTCAACACAAAGTCACAGAATACAAGACTTATACAAACAGGATCTTACCAATTAGGACCAAATGTATATATACTGAGTACTGAGACACATCGAAACAGAGAACCAAAATAAATAACAACCACAACTTCTGAACATATACAAATATGACCACTGAGATCTACAACTGCATCTGTGCTGATATTTGGAATGCCATTGTCAACCGAGCTACACCCCCTCTGCCCCTCATGAATATCCATAGCTTAGCACCCCTCTACTTTGTGAAAGTCTGATGGAATGCCCTGAACATGCTTAGTAAGGCTTACCAAATCGGACAAATCTCAAGCTACTACCAGATCAGCTGTCTCCTAGAAGACATGATTGAACACCACCATGATATGGACATTATCCAGATGTCTCAATACTAGAAACTTATCACCTGCAAATATCAAGAACTCTTTTATGAGTATAGCACCTTTATTCCCCATCTCTGAGTTACTACTGCCGAAATAATTACTACCCTATCCTATAGCCAAATCAATGACATGATATAAGAACTTAACCATAAGTATCTCGAGTATATTCAGACCACAGACAGAACCTTCCTACACCTCAATGACCACATCCTGCAAATACCTCAAGTTGGATATGCCATGAAGGATATCTATGATATAATTTGGTTCAATGAAGACAAAGTAGAAGAAAATGATCCCTCTGATACTGACATGACCTCCAGCCAAGGATCTCTGCAAACTCTGATCACACCACCAACCTTGTCAATGAACTTGCAATAGTTTATAACCATCTACAAGACCTATTGGGATAATGATCACTGGCATAAATACTAATCTGCATTCACCCCCAATTACTTCAACTACAATGAAGAAACAGGAGAACACAACCTGTACCTCCAGACAACTCTTGAGATTGAACCAACCACTCCACCACCTAAGTATGAGCAATATGAATCATAGCTGCCAGCTTACTACAACCCTGTGACTCATAGTGCTATAATCTATAGAAGGTATATAGATAGCAAATCTGATGAAAGCAAAGACAATGTACCCCTCTGTCGCCCATCAATGTCTTATCCAGCATATGAGACAGATGATGCTATCCTGTGGGATAGTGATGAAGTCCCAATATATTATTATCTTAGCAAACAAGGAGAAGTAATTTGCAAACCACTCTTCTTAGATGATTATTTCATCAGAGATAATATCATCAATGGTGATGTCATCAAAGACTACCCAGACAGTGTCTAAATCTATAAATAGCTTAGCAGTCATAGTATAGTTAGATTAGTCTTGTACGATGTGGCTGTAATCTGACTCAGCAGTCTGACGATCTCTTGATATATCAGATCACACTTGTACTATATGACTGCATTCTGACTCAGCAAGGCACTAAGTGCTACATCCATATTTAGCATAGTCCAGATAGCCCCTCACTAGTATAAATACCCCCTCCCCCAGACCTCAGAATCTCAGACTTGAATACCTGAACAATTCAAATATAACTCTTGAACACTTCTCCATAATATCTCTTTACACAACTACTCTTAGTATAGCAATATCATAAATAGCGAATAAATCTATTTAATAACCCATAAACTACTTTTAAGTAAATCTGCTCCCCGTTAGGTCTCACTCCTAACCCCATTACAAAATTTCCTAATTGGGTATTATCTACAGTGATACACCAATTCAACTAAGCTGGTCTTAGTTTCTTGAACTTCCTGAAATATGGAAAATCCTGAACATCTAGAACTAGTCCAAAAAAGGACTTTAGTTGAGATGTCAACCCAATCTGAAATCAATAAGCATAGAGGACATACTCCATACAAAATTGATCTTGACCTTAAGAAAATAGTCTTCCAGAATATCCAGAACTTCCAGAAAACCCTTCCAGAACTACATAACAGTTATCCTAAAAAGCAACCCTCTTACAACTTGATAGTAGTAGTTTACAATCCAATTCTGCTTCAAGATGCTTCCTCACCCTGCTATAAACTCTTCTGAGAATTCCTATAAGTTGGTATAAAGCCTAATCTCTAAATTGGAATTTATCCTGAACTATCTGACAATCTGGAGAGAATTGAACCTAATGTATAAGGAAAATTTGACCTCCACACCTGTAACAAGTGGGACAAACTTCATTCAAAGAAAGAAGTACTTCAATTAAATCAGCAGATAGGTGAAACTCTATTCACTGAACTTCTTGCTCTACACCCCACAAGTCAAGATGAAGAAGGTCTTATAGAAGTCTTCTTTACTCTTCTCAACAAGAGTTTTGTCAGCTCCACAAATCCAAGCAATCTAGAACAACCAGCAGCAGTCTTTCTAGCCTTAGTTCCTCACAAAGCCCAAGCCTCTATAGCCAAGTGGCTCAACTCTACTGACTTTCACCATACCAGGACCAAGACTGCATTATACTACCAATTTCAGAACAGCAAGATCTACCATATTCTTAAGGAAGAAGCAAGAGAGACCCTTCATCAACTACCTGACTCTAAACCAGAAGCAGGCCCAGCTACAGCCCTACCTGAACTTGAAACCAATACCAACCCAGAACTTGACTTTGAATTAAGTCCATCCAAAATCAGATATATAACTAATTCTGTCTACTTTGATACCGAGTAAACCTAACTACACAGAGACCAAACCAAAGAGAAGGAGGAGTATCTCAGTGAATTCAATCCCAGATATATCACTGAAGGAGACATACCTCCATCAGGACAGAATACACCTACACAGCAACAGACAGCTATCTATCAAGTCCTCACTTCAGACCCACAGCTATTACTCTAGTAACTTACACAGACCCAAAGAACTCCCTCACACTCTGCACCAGTACCTCAAGTAGTACCAGTAACACTACTACTAGCAGTCCAACTGCCTCCAGTAAACAACATGGTGAACCAACAGATTTTAGACCTCACAGCCCAAGTAGCAATAATGGTAGCAATCATTACTGCCTTAGCTGAACAAACCTGACCTACCAAAAATCTGAGCCTACCTACCTTCAATAGTACTGTACAAGAAGTCCAAAGCTTCATTAGTATAGTTGACACTAATTTTGAAGCCAATTAATGGATGAATGAGTGAGTTGCTGACCACCTTCTGGCAAACAATCAAGACCACACATTAGAACAACTCTTTGCTATCACTACTATAATGGTTCTAGTTTCTAAATGAGGAAGCGACCAGTTCTGGTAATCCTAAGTAGCTTGAAGAGATACTAAGAGTTCAAGTGTTCTCGAAGGATTTCTGAGAGAAAATATTCTGAAGCTTTATTCATGAGAATAAAGGAGATATTTATATAAGATCTGAAAGAAGGATCCGGAAGGATCTGAGAAATCAAAGGAAAATGCCAAGAGGAAAGTTCTCGGCAAAGATGACAAATAATGACAGATAAAGTTCTACAAGTTTCCGGGACATTCAGTGACTAACTAAATAAGTACTAGTTAATGCTTGGCACCAAGAAGGGGATTTCTAAGTATGCGGAAAGTGCCGAAAGGTTATAGAATATTCAAGAAAGACAGAGAAAAGAAATAAACTACACTAAAATATTACATCTCCCCCTCCTTAAGAATCAACATCCTCATTAAATTCTCAAAGTTATATATAATAAACAATAAGACTAAAAGAATCCTCAAATTAAATATATCGACTCATTGGCAAGGATTAGCTGTCCTTGTATAAGGTGAGGGCCAAAGTATCATCTTGATTGGATGAGAACTGGTTCAAACCTCATTGGTTGCAAGATTTATAGGGTTCTCCTGTATCTCTTATTTCTGATGCTATATCCCTTAGAGAGCCTCAATGCGTAATGTGCCTAATCAGCACAGTAGGTCATCTACTATCCAAGGAGAGAACCTCACGGGCAGTCAATGAGTTCCTTTTTGCTCAAACTCTTAGATGAGGTCTTGAGAGTTCTTGAGATTGGTGGCAGGTTCCCAAGTGGCATCATATTCAGGGTAACCCATCCACTTGACTAGGTATTCTGTGTGACGGTATCGGACTCACTTGTCTAAGATTTTCTTGACTTCATACTCAATGTGGTCTTCAACTATGACTGGTGCTGATGGTGTCGGAATTCGGCCAGGGTATGGGGGTGACTGGTTCCAGGCCTTGAGTTGTGATACATGGAATACTAGGTGTATACGCATGGTTGTTGGCAAGTTGAGATGATAAGATCAGGTAGAGACTTGCTCGGTGATTTCGAAGAGTCCAAGATACTTGGGCTGGAATTTGGCTAACTGGCGGTTGACTTGAGATTGAGCCTTGATATTGTCGGCTTTGAGTAGAACCATATCACCAATATTGTATATGACATCTCACCGCTTCTTGTCTGCATACTTAGCTTGATATTGCTGAGCCTTTTGTAGGTTTGTAGTGGCGATCTTGAGAAGAGAATCCATTTTGTCAATAAGGTTCTGGGCTGTGGGGACTTAAGTGTGACTGGATTGCTGGAATTGGACTAGACTTGCAGGGGTCTCAGGGTTTTGACCGTGAAGTAGCTGGAATGGGGAAAGGCCAGTTGATGATTGGTTGGCATTATTGTAGACGAACTCGGCATAGGTCAGATAGTGGTCCCAATCATCTTGCTCATAAGATACATAGTTTCTGAGCATTTGTTCAAGTGTTCTGTTCATTTGCTCAGTCTGTCCATCAGTTTGAGGATGGAAGGCAGTGGATATAGCAATTTGGGTTCCAAGGGTCTTGAAGAGTGCTTGCCAGAAGTGACTTGTGAACTTGGGGTCGCGGTTGCTGATAATTACTCGGGGAAGTCCATAATGGCGGAAGACAGTCTTGAAGAAGATTCTTGCAATTTCTGGGGTAGTGGCATTGGTTGTAGTTGGCTCAGCGATTGTAATCTTAGTGAGATGGTCCACAAATACAACAATAGCATCATAGCCTGTTTTGGTTCGTGGGAGTTGCACAATGAAGTCCATTGTGACTTGTTCAAACTTCTTGGTCGGAATTGACAAGGGTTGTAGAAGACCAGCAGGTGCTTGGTTGCTTGACTTGTTTCTTTGGCAAAGATCACAGCTTTGGACATACTCCTTGATTTCCTTGAGCATGTTTGGCCAGTAGTAGTCTCGTTGGATATTCTTGATGGTCTTCTCTGTTCCAAGGTGACTAGCTAGTGGGGAGTCATGATGTTCATGAAGGATCTTATACCATAGTTCAGGGTTGGCAGGAATATATACTTTGTCTTAATAGTACACAAGGTTGTCCTTGATGGTGTACTTTTTCTTGAATTCCTTGGTGTTCCTTTGTAGAACCAGAGAGTCTTGTTTGTAAGCCTTCTTGATCTGATTGAGGAATTCAGATGCCACAGTGACTTGTAAGATTGTGGCAAGGTCAGGTCTTCTTGACAGTGTATCTGGTACAACTAGAGTTTTGCCGGGCTTGTAGATGATATTTGGGGTAAAGGTCTGAAGTAATTGGCTCCACTTGGCTTGTTGGCGAGAAAGGGTTGGTTGAGTGTTGATGTACTGAAGGGACCTGTGATCGGTGATCATATCGAACTCAACTCCTTCTAGGTAGTGTCACCAGGTCTTGAGGGCATGTATGATTGCCAGGAGTTCCTTTTTGTGAGTAGCTAGCTTTTGTTCCACTGGGGACAATTTTCTTAATTCAAAGGCAATAAGTCAGTGTCCTTGATCATCATCTTGAGAAATGACTGCACCAATGGCAAAATTAGATGCATCTGTAGTGACCGTGAACTTCAAGTTTGGGTCCATGTTCCTAAGGACAGGTACATGGGTCAGGCGGCTCTTGAGTTCTTGAAAAGCTTGTTGACAAAAGGCATCCCAGATGTAGGGGATATAGAGATCAGAGTTGGGTTCCTTTCACAGGAGGTTTGTCAAAGATTCTACAATGCTAGAAAAGTTCTTGACAAATCGACAGTAGTATCCAGCCAGACCAAGGAAGGACCTGAGTTTAGTGAGGTTTACTGGTACAGGCCACTGTTCAATGGCTTGTATTTTCCTTGGGTCTACTTGAATTCCTTTGGTTGATACAATGTGTCCAAGGTATTCGACTTGATCCTTGAAAAATTCACATTTCTTGAGCTTTGTGTAGAGCTTGTTCTTGCGGAGGATCTTGAGGACTTGTTCGATGTGCTTGAGGTGTTCTTCTTCAGTGCTACTGAAGATCAGGATATCATCAATGTATACTAGTACAAAGATATACAGCTAATCCTTGAAGACAGTTTGCATGAGGTCTTGAAAGGTTGCTGGCACATTGGTGAGACCAAAGGCCATGACTAGGAATTCATAGAGTCCAAAGGGTATCATGAAGGCAGTCTTGGATATGTCTTCTAGCTTGATTCGAATTTGGTAATACCCAGAGGTAAGATCAATCTTGGTGAAGTACTTTGCATTCTTGAGAGCATCAAAGATTTGATCTATGAGCGGTAGCAGATAATGGTTCTTGACTGTGATCTTGTTGAGTGCTCAGTAGTCTATACACATTTGCAGAGTATCATCCTTTTTCTTGACAAATAGGACTGGGGAGCCAAAGGGTGACTTGCTTGGTTGAATGGCTCCTCACTCAATGAGTTCATTGAGTTCCTTCTTGACTGCTTCAATTTCGAGCAGAGATATGCAGTACATTTTCTTCTTAGGTATAGCTGCATCAGGTACTAACTTGATTTCGTGGTCATGGTCTCTTGAAGGTGGTAGGCCAGGTAGTTTGTCTGGGAAGACATCCTTGTACTTATTCAGTAGTAACTTGATGCTTTCACTAATTGATAGCTTCTTGTCTTCTTTCTTTGGTTGGATCAGTGCTACAAAGGCACAGGTAGCTTTCTTGAGGGCCTTCTTGAACTGAATTGCCGAAAGAGTAGCAATTGGGGTTCTTGTCTGAGTCTTGTCTGGCTTAATTGTAATGTTGGCTCCATCCTGAATCAAGGTGACTTCATTCTTGGTCCAATCAATCTGAGGGTTGTATCATGTAAGCCAGGGTTTGCCTAGGATCAGGTCATGATCTCCTAGTGGTACTACCTCAAAATCTAAACATTCCCAGTACTTCTGGATCTTGAGGGGAAGTTTAACAGCAATTGAGTCGATTGGTAAGGTGGTGCCATCTGCAGTGACAACTCCACCATTCTTGCCAGCTGGTTTGGTAAGAATCTTGAGCTTGTCGATGAGGTTCTTGTTGATGAAGTTCCCAACAGCTCTGCTGTCTATGAGAACATCTAGTTCTTGTCCTTTGACTAGACCTTTGAAGATGAGCATTGAGTTGGCTCGGTTCTCAGCTATACTTGCAACTTTATCAGTGCTGCCAAAGCCTTTCTGATCTCGCTTAGTTGAGGATAGCTTGGTGACTTCTTTGACAACTGGTAGGGTGGCTCGCTCCAGAATGAGCTGTGCAATTCTGTCACCTTCATTGACAGTGTATGGCTGGTTCTTGTGATTGACTAGCAGGACTTGCATTTTGCCTTGGAAGTCAGGGTCAATGACTCCAGCACCAACATCCAATGAGTGCTTGAGGCTGAGGCCAGATCTTGGTGCAATTCTTGCATAATGTTCCTTGAAGATTTCAACTGAAAGGCCAGTTGGAATGAGCCTTCTCTCATGTGCCGGAATGGTGACTTGTTGTACTGCTTGAAGGTCCAAACCAATGGCTCCTTCTGACTGTACTTGAGGGATCTGAGCCTTGGGGTTGACTCATATGAAATTGAGTACAACTTCTTATTCAACTGATTGACCTTGAGTGTCTTTGGACAGGACCAGAATCCTCTTTGGTTTGGCAGTTTTCTTGGGACATTTGGTTGCAATGTAGCCAGGCTGACAGCAAAAGAAGCAGGCTCCAGCCTTCTTGAGATGCTCCTTTTCCTCGGGGGTAAGCTTGCCTTTCTTGTTCTTGTCAATGGTGTCTAGGTCCATGGGGGCAGGTCCAACAGTTCTGACTTTGGGTTCCTCCCTTCTGTGGTTGTTGTTGTTGTTGAAAGGTAGTCTCTTTTGTTCAAAGTGGTGACCATAGGTGATGACATCAAATCTATCAGTAATTTTCATCACTGTATCTAAGTCCTTGGGTTCTTCTAGTTCGACACGAACTCGGGTTTGACCTTTCAGGCCTCGGATATACTTGTCAACCTTCTCATCTTCAGTGATATGTGGTAATTCTAGCAGGATTGACAGGAATTGTGCATTGTATGCTTGCACAGACTTGAGTTGTTTGACATTTACCAGATGGTCTCGAGCGGCCTTAGTGCTGTTGACTGGTTTGAATTGGCCTTGAATGGCATCAGAGAATTTGCCCCAGGTCTTGATTCGGCCAGAGAATCTGGTATTCTGGACATGATTTCGCCACCAGATTGCAGCATTCCCTTGGAGGAGTATGGTGGCAAATTGGACTAGTATTGCTTCTTCCAAATTGGTCAGCTCTCCATATTGCTCCAATTGAAAAAGCCAGGCATCGGTAGACAGTCCTCCTCTTTGGCCATCAAAGGTGTCGGGCTTCTGAGGCTTGATAGTGACTGTTGTTGGATGTATTGATGTCGGTGGAGGTGCAGAGGTATGAGCAGAGGCCTTGCTTTCCTTTCTTTTTATGCATTCTTGAAGTTGGGCAATCTGAGCTAGTGCATTCTGCAAAAGACTCTCAATGACCCCATTTGACTGAGTAGGGTTTTGCTGTTCCTTTTCTTCTTGCTGATTGTATGAGGCATTGCCTGGACCATAGGTACTGTATGAAGGGTTCCACCCATTGTCCTCTATAGTGTTGTGACTGATATCTTGAGAGGTGTTTTGATAAGGCTAGGTGTAACTTCACCGCTGCTACCAAGTGTAATAGTTCTAGTTTCTAAATGAGGAAGTGACTAGTTCTGGTAATCCTAAGTAGCTCGAAGAGATACTAAGGGTTCAAGTGTTCTTGAAGGATTTCTGAGAGAAAATATTCTGAAGCTTTATTCATGAGAACAAAGGAGATATTTATACAAGATCTGAAAGAAGGATCCGGAAGGATCTGAGAAATCAAAGGAAAATGCCAGAGGAAAGTTCTCGGCAAAGATGACAAATGATGACAGATAAAGTTCTACAAGTTTCTGGGACATTCAGTGACTAACTAAATAAGTACTAGTTAATGCTCGGCACCAAGAAGGGGATTTCTAAGTATGCAGAAAGTGCTGAAAGGTTATAGAATATTCAAGAAAGACAGAGAAAAGAAATAAACTATGCTAAAATGTTACAACTACAGCCTATGTCTGCTAAGTTATTACATTCTTCTGAGGACCTGCCAAAGAATGGTGGTGAACTCTTCCTGAAAAACCCCTCACATGGGACACCCAACCTGTAGTAGTTGCCCAGAATGTAGCAAACAATACCCCAGGATATGGAGCTCATCCTGCAGCCCCTGGACTAAAACAACTTATGATTGCTCAATACTACAGTGAAACTATGATTACTGAATCTTGAGTAAAACTCTGCAACCTCAAATTTGATATATATGGCAAAGAAGAATTCGAAACCTTCTGTACAAAACTCAAGTTACTCCTGAACACTGTTGGTCTAGAATACATTGCTAATGATGAAGCACAAAATGATACAAGAGCAGACCATCTATTCGATATACTATCTGAATGGCTTACAAGAAAAATCCAAGAACAAGGCTACCCAGTTGGTTGTGACCACCAACAATGGTGCCTGGCAAGAATCAAGACCATGCTCAAGCAAATCTTAATAGCTGGACCAATTCTGCCTTGAAGACAATTCAACAATAAGGAAAAGACTTGGACCAAGAAAGAAGAACCCAAGCATGAAGCATCCTGAGCTCCCTCCACATCCACCTCTTGGACACCCAGAAATCATGAACCCACCCAGCCGAGTACCTTCAAGAAACTCACTAAAGGAGAAAGGAATAAACTTCAAAGAAGCAGAGCATGCTTCTATTGCCAAAAGACAGGATACATGGCCAGTGCCTGCCCCAACTGAAAACCCCAAACAGTAAAATGAGCAACTGTTACTACTCTGCACCACCTCAATAATCTGACCACCAGAACTTTGGACTTTGTCAAGTTAAGACAAACTGCTAAGGCCTCAATCAAAGGAAGTCAAAAGGCAGCTGGATATTATCTGTATGCTACAGTCTCTAACTGAGAAGTCAAGCAAGTCTACACAGAAATCAGCATCCAAATCCCTGAAGGACATGTTGGAAGAATATACTATCACAGTAACCTAGCATTGAAAGAACTCTCAGTAGAAGAAGGAGTCATTGACAAAGATTACACAGGTGAAATTATTGTCCTCATCTGAAACCATAGTTGGATACCCTTCAAGATCCCCATAGGTTTCTGTATTGCTCAGATCCTATTTGAGAAAATTGAGTCAACCCTGATAGTCAAGGAAGTCTCTGAACTACTATCTACCATCCAAGGATTCAAAGGATTTGGCTCATCAAATAAGGCCCCAGCCCAACCTACCACAAGTAAAGAAGAACAATTCTATAAGAAAATCAAAGATGGATATATACCTAGTGGCTGATGCCCCCATGGCATTGGAATGTACTCTTCCCAAATAATTGATAATTACTTCTCTTGTATCAATGAATTGACTTAAAGAAGAACCAATAGAAGGAAAGCTCCTATAACTGAAATCACCACCATTGGATCAGACAAACTGCTTATACTTCAAGCTTTTGTCAACCAAGCACCTGTCAAGATTATGATAGACAGTAGTGCCTCAGGCAACTTTATCAATAAAGAAACAGCCAACAGACTCAAGGTCTTCACCTCTCTGGTACAATAAACTCAAGCAGTTGCCACAGCTGATGGAACCTCCTATGTCATTAGCAAAGAAGTCTGCAATCTACTCTTCTAAATTGGTGACTACCAAGTACATGTTACCCTCCAGATAGTACTACTTCCTGATAATAAAATCATCCTTGGAACCCCATGGTTGAAACAAGAGAACCTTATGATCGATTGAGTAAACCATTCTCTGACCATCAAGAAAGGATGCCACAACTTCAAACTGCAAGGTGAAAAGGACTCACTCAGCTCTAGAGACCCTGGACCAAATATCACCCACATCAATAAGCTATAACTCAAGAAATTGGCCAAGAAATGTCCTCTCTTTGCCATCTCCATCTGCCTATCTAAAGGAGAACCTGAGAACTCTGAAGAAGACTTTTCCAAAGTTGACAGCCATGTCAGACCCCTACTCCAGAAATTTTGAGACATATTCTCAAAGAAACTTCTGAAAGGCCTACCTCCTAAGTAAGCAGTAGACCATGCTATCAAGACCATCCCAGATGTCAAACCAGCATTCAAGTCAATCTACCACATGTCTCTGAGATAAACCGATGCACTCAAGAAAGAAATTGATAAACTCCTAGAACAAGGATTCATTAGACCTAGTATATCACCCTATAGTATACCAGTCCTCTTTGTTGTTAAGAAAGGAGGAGACCTACAAATGTATATTGATTATCAAGACCTCAATGAGCAGACCATCAAGAACTGTTGCCCACTACCCAGAATCAATGAGATATTCAATAGACTTACCAACTCATAATTCATGAGCTCTTTTGACCTGCGAAATGGCTACTGGCAAATTGCCATAAAAGAAGAAAACATCTACAAGACAGCCTTCTGAACTCACTATGGACACTTCAAGTTCCTGGTTATGCCCTTTAGCTTAACTAATGCTCCTGCAACCTTCCAGACTCTGATGAATACTATCCTGCACCCATACCTAGACAAATTCATTGTTGTCTATATTAATGACATCTTAGTCTTTAGCAAAACCCTGGAGGAACATCTCAAACACCTTGAACTAGTATTACTGAAACTCCAAGAAAACTGACTCTTCACAAAACTTAGCAAATGCGAATTTCTCCTAAAAGAAATTCAATTCCTTGGATACATTATCATATCAAAAGGAATTAAAGTAGACCTCAGTAAAATCTTGGCAATCAAAGATTGACCCAGACCCAAGAAGCTGAAAGACCTCCAGTCATTCCTAGAATTAGCAAACTATTACAGGTGATTTATTGCCAACTTCACCAAAATTGCTACTGCCCTCACTCAAATGACCAAGCATAGCAAGAAAGAAGAACAGCCCTGGACCATGAAACAAGAAAAAGACTTCAACAATCTTGTAAATTGGGAACCTGAACAAGATATAGCCTTTCAAGTATTAAAAGATACCTTGATAACTACTCCAGTACTTCAAGCAGTAAACTCTGTCCTACCATATGAAGTTACTACTGATGCCTCTGATCTAGCCCTTGAAGCAGTACTCATGCAAGAAGGACACTCTGTGGCCTATTACTCTCACAAGTTCAATGATGCTGAAATCAACTATGTAACTCATAAGAAGGAAATACTAGCCATTGTAGACACTCTGATCAAATGGTGACCCTATCTAGAAGAAGCACACTTCACTGTATTGACTGACCACAAGTCACTAGTCAATATCAAGACTCAGGCTACCCTTTCTTGAAAGCAAGCCAGATAGATGAAAGTTCTCACCAACTTTGACTATGAAATCCAGTATTGCCCTAATAAGGAAAATATTATTGTCAATACAATCTCCAGACCACCAATTGAAGAAGTTATCCAAACTCTCACCTTGGTTACCAACTCTATCATGAAATAAATTATCACAGCATGTGCTGATGATAAAGAAGCTCAAGTACTCTGAGAAATCCTGAATAGTGATGATGCTAACAAGTATACCTGGTATCATCAATATCAACTAAAGGATAACACAATCTACTATAAGGACAGATTATATATTCCAAACAACTGAGACCTCTGAAAGACTATCCTATTCAAATGTCATGATACCCCTACAGCTGGACATCTAGGATTTGACAAATACTATGAAGTTATCTCCCAAAACTTCAATTGGCCCTGCATGGCAGATCAGCTAAAGACCTACATCACTTCCTGTAATGCCTGCCAACAGAACAAGTCCTCAATACTAGCAAAACCTAACTTACTACACCCTATCCCAGTACTATCTGCTAATTGAGAACAAATCTCTATGGACTTTATTATACAACTACTCCAAACTAAGAATGGAAAAGATGCAATTGTTGTCTTTGTGAACTATCTCAGCAAATGAGTCCACTTTGTACTAACTACTACCACTACAACAGCACCAGATATAGCTACACTCTTGTTTGACAACATCTTCCACTATCATGGTCTTCCTAAGATCATTATTAGTGACTGAGACCCAAAATTTACCAGCCATTTTTGGAAAGCCCTCCATGCGCACCTTGGAATGAAACTTGCACTATCCACAGCCTTTTACTCAGAAACTAATGGCCAAACTGAGAGAATGAACTGAACTCTGGAATAAATGCTAAGGAACTATGTTTCTTACAGATAAGATGATTGGCATGAACACCTCACCACAGTCGAGTTCACCTACAATAATAACAAGCAAGCCTCTCTTGGAATGACTCCATTCTTCGTCAATATTGGACAAAACCCAAACATTCCTCTGACACTTATCTGAACTACTGATGAACCCTCTACTGTTGAAGCTGTTGAAGAATTTCTACTCCGAATGTACAATCTAAGCCAGATTGCCATCGAGAATTTATTACAAGCTCAGGAATAATAGTTACAGTATGTTAACCAACACTACTGAGAAGAAACTTTTGATATTGGAGAAAAAGTTCTACTGGACATCTGAGGATACCAAGTTGACAACCTCAAGTACAGACCATCCACAAAACTGAACAGTAAGTTTATTAGACCATTCGAAGTCATTGCATAAGTCTCTCTTACTTTCTACAAATTGGTGCTATCAGACACCATTAGGATTCATCCAGTCTTTAATGTCCAATGTCTCAAGTAATACAATAAAAATGACAATGACCTATTCTCAAACCAGACAACTGAACCACCTACACCTATCATTATTAATGATTAAGAAGAATACGAAGTTGAACAAATCCTCAACAAACGTGACCACAAGAACTACCCAGAGTATCTTGTTAAATGGAAAGGTTATCTGATCCACAATGTAATATGGGAACCCAAGACCAACCTCCAGAATGTCACCGACTTAGTCTAGGAATATGATTCCTTGAATAACTAAAACCTGAACATTCCTGCACCTGTCTATATATACTATATATTCCCCTCCTGAATACTATAATTATTACAAACAAAAATCAAGAACTCAGTAAGCCAAGACAAAAGAATACTGACCCTCTGGAAAAAATAGCAAAACTGAAAGTGAGCCTATTCTCTCCATATCACTGATGGGAAATGAGGCATAGACATTTAAGAAGATTCCTTAGAGGAAATTCTTTAGCAGTGAATGATATCAGAATCACTTCTAGTGTATGGTATTGAATATATGACTCTTTAATATATGAATCCAACATGTTAGGCAACTGTACTATGAGCATACCACTTTCTGAAAAAAATGGACTTCACTGGACTTTTGACCTCCCAAATAATGTAACAATATTAGAACAAAATTAGAAGACCTCAACGAAGACATTGAAAGCTAAAAAGGGGAGAGTTGTAAGTGCACAACCTCCAAGCCACCGAAATCACATGTCACTCTCTGAACAAGCTGCTGAAATCACATACAATCTCTGAAAAAATCTGGAAATCACCTACAAGATCATGAAGCTGAGTCAAACCGAAGTCACAGTGTACAAAGCTGAGTCAACACAAAGTCATGGAACACAAGACTTACACAAATGGGATCTTATCAATCAGGACCAAATGTATATATACTGAGCACTGAGACACTTCGAAACAGAGAACTAAAACAAACAACAACTACAACTTCTGAATATACATATAACTACCAAGATCTACAACTACATCTGCACTGACATTTGGAATACCATTGTCAACTGAGCTACACCCCCTCTGCCCCTCATGAATATCCATAGCTTAGTACTCCTCTACTTTGTGGAATCTGATAGAATACCCTGAACATACTTAGCAAGACTCATCAAATCGGACAAATCTCAAGCTACTACCAGATCAACTGCCTCCTAGAAGACATAGTTGAATACTACTATAATACAGATATTATCCAGATGTCTCAATACCAGAAACATATTACCTGCAAACATTGAGAACTCTTTTATGAGTACAGCACCTTTATTCCCCACCTCTAAGTTACTACTACCGAAATAGTTACTACTCTGTCCTATGGCCAAATTGATGATATGATACAAGAACTTAATCACAAGTATCTTGAGTATATTCAGACTACAGACAGAATCTTTCCACACCCCAATGACTATATCTTACAAATACCTTAAGTCAGATATACCATGAAGGACATCTATGATATAATCCGGTTTGATGAAGATGAAGCAGAATACAATGATCCCTCTGATGCTGACATGATCTCCAGCCAAGGATCTCTGCCAACCCTGATCACACTGCCAACCTTGTCAATGAACTTACAACAGTTCATAACCACCTACAAGACCTATTGGGATAATGACCACTGATATAAATACTAACCTATATTCACTCCTGATTACTTCAACTATAATGAAGAAACAGGAGAATACAACCTGTACCTCCAGACAACTCTCGAGATTGAACCAACCACTCTACCACCTGAGTATGAGCAATATGAACCATAGCTACCAGCTTACTACAACCCCATGACTTATAGTGCTGTAATCTATAAAAGGTATACAGACAGCAAATCCAATGAAAGTGAAGATGATGCACCCCTCCATCACCTACCAATACCTTATCCAGCATATGTATGAGACAGATGATGCTATTCTGTGGAATAGTGATGAAGTCTCAATATATTATTACCTCAGCAAATAAGGAGAAGTAATCTATAAACTACTCATCCTAGATGACTATTTTATCAGAGATGATGCCATCAATAGTGATGTCATCAAAGACTACCCAGACAGTGTCTAAACCTATAAATAGCTTAGTAGTCATAGTATAGTTAGATTAGCCTTATATGACATGACTGTGAACTGACTCAGCAGTCTGATGATCTCTTGACATGTCAGATCACACTTATACTATATGACTGCATTCTGACTCAGCAAGACACTAAGTGCTACATCCATATTTAGCATAGTCTAGATAGCCCCTCACTATTATAAATACCCCCTCCCCCAGACCTCAGAATCTCAGACTTGAACATCTGAACAATCTGAACACAACTCCTGAACACTTCTCCACAATATCCCTTTACACAACTACTCCTAGTATAGCAATATTATGAATAGCAAATAAACCTATTTAATAATCCACAAACCACTCTTAAGTAAATCTACTCCCCATTAGGTCCCACTCCTAACTCCATTACAAAATTTCCTAATTGGGTATTGTCTACAGTGATATGCCAATTCAACTAAGCTGGTCTTAGTTTCTTAAACTTTCTGAAATATAGAAAATCCTGAATATCCAGAACTAGTCCAAAAAAGGATTTTGGTTGAGATGTCAACCCAATCTGAAATCAATAAGTATAGAGGATGTACTCTATATGAAATTGATCTTGACCTTAAGAAAACAGTCTTCTAGAATATCCAGAACTTCCAGAAAATTCTTTTAGAACTATATAATAGTTACCCTAAAAAACAACCCTCTTATAGGGGTATTTATACAAAATATAATTCAATGGTTACTAAGATATAAAGCTAAATATAAATTCCAATAACTAAAATAAAATGCCAGGACAGGAAAAACTACTAAGTTCTAGGGTCGGCACTGATAGTTGTACAGGTTCAGAATACTAGTATAATTTGGTATCACATCAGAATACCAGTGCTGGCATTATTCAGTATTATATTAAATATCAGTACTGGCATTATTCAGTATAACAAAAAACTTAGAGCAGAAAGTTCAGGATCATGGGGGCTTTATCCTCATCATTACTGAAGGAGATGAGATCTACAAATTCATTGTTGTCATTGTATAGATCGTGTATTTTATATGTGTCATGCAGGATGATGTTATCACTGATGATGTCATCACATTCAGCAGCAGTGAGAACAAGGAGATCTGGAGCTCTTCAGTCTATAAGGTTCTCTTCTACAAAATAGGGAACAATGTAGGGTCTTGGGAAGATCTAACCTGGATGCTTGGGCCTTAGAATACTGAGATCAATTCTTGCAGAAATTGGTCTGAGTTGTCCTGAAGGATGGGATACCAGAAGTCTTCTACTTTATTACTGTTGAGAGTGATAGTGGACTGAGCTTCTGTAGCCACTCTGGCTTCTAATGCATTGATATAGTGGGATGACAGGTCTCTGAAATCTGAGACTCTAACATACTCCAAGTTAGGGATTGACCATGGTGCATGCCTAAAGATCTGATAGATCTTCTTAGCTATTCTTGTTTCATGTATATCTATGAGGATAGCATCTTGTAGCTCTTGAGTGCTGGCCTGTGAGAACTTCTGACAGAGGAGGTTTCCTATTTCATACTCCTGCCATATTTGGAGGCATTCAGTAGTAATGGTGATCCTGGTTTCCATTTCACAGTAGTAGAGGATATAGTAATAAGGGTCATCAGTATCCAGGTTGATACTGAGAGTCCTTGTTGAGCAGATCCTCATGGCTCTTCTGATGTCTTGGAACATCCTTTCTTCTTTTTTTTTTTT
>RBNI01000998.1:0-25220 GCA_003990745.1 Jimgerdemannia flammicorona | reverse complement strand
CCCTCCCCCCCCTCCTCCCTCACTCCCAACCCAAAAAAACAAACACACCCTCCGATCCGTGCACGCACTTCGCAACCGAGTGAATGGCGCTCAAGGTACATCCTACATCCACCTTCACGCTCACGCCTGCACCGGTATCTAACTGTGCGGTGAACGGACCCCATGCTCGCGCGATTTCAGTCCTGTGTACCATCGTTGATTTCCTTTTCTTCCACACCTTGCCACCAATCCTCCCTCGGTCCTATCACGATAGTTCGAACTCGAACAATGGAATAGCGGATGCATTGCGTTCGACCACCAGGACTTCTCGAGCGCCCTCAATGTGTTCCTGGTAATTGTTGTTGTTGTTTTTTTGCGGCTTCATTGGTAGCAATTGTCACTAATGTTCTCGGGATAGGCATTCTGGAGCGGAGGCAACTGTTGCAGACACGGCCAGCAACCTTACCAAACCACGGACGTTGGATAACCGAACGCATTCCAAAGATCCAGTGGCCTTTTCTCCCCTCTGTTGAAAGCGTACGTGGGGGTTGATGCAGGCCATTCCTGCCTGGAAAGCTGTTGCCGCGGAACAAAAGAGAATCATCATTATATATGCCCTTAGACCCAGTCTAACGCATACTTTGTCTCTTTTCTTTACCATTTGTTACGAACACTTACAGTCCTTAGCTGACAATGCGAAAATGCACTTCAACGTTGGACTGGTCTTTGCAACCCTTGATGATAACCGTGCAGCGGTAAGTACCTGTCGGGGCTGTTCTTGCTGTACTTCAATACTCATTTGGTTGTAGATGTTGTGGATTTATTTTGGAGGGAGGGGCGGAGTGGGATTGTTGCAGCTACGCAATTATTTTCTCATCATAATAATATATCTCCTATCACATTCTTTCCACGCATTAAATGCACCTCTCAACCCAACTTCATCATACAAAACTCCAACCCTCTCACCATTATCAACTATGACCACCTCGCACGTATATCAACCACCACCATCGTTACGCTGACCGCAGATTCAATCCTACACAAAAGCGATCAAGCTAGACGCGTACTTCGCGGTCGCCTATTTCCAGCGGGGCGTGGCACAGTTCATGCTTGGTGAATACGATGCGGCCTTGGCCGATTTCGACGAGACCTATAAAGTAGGTTGGGAATTTTTTTTTTTTTTTTGGGGGGGGGTTGGGGGGGAGGGTGTGTGTTTTGGGGGGGAACATTTGGGGTTTTTTTTTTTTTTTTTTTTTTTGGAGAGGACGTGGATCTTGAATTTGGGCTAAATAAATAAGAAGGGGGAAATGGAAGAGATGGACAAGGAAACGTTTACGGTCGTATCACAACGTAGATTGCACGGGCGTTACGCGCATGACGGTCACTTCTACCGCCTTCAACTCATTTCCTCTTCTTTACAACCACAAGAAACTCCGCGGCAACAACATCATCAACTACACCCAGTTAGGCCTCAACTTTCGCCTGTACGCGTGCGAGGTTCTGTTCAACCGTGGCATCTGTCACCTGTACATTGGCCGGATCGACGCCGGCCTCACGGACCTGTACCACGCGCAGAAGGACAAGCAGACCGAAGAGCACGACGTAATTGATCAGGCGGTATTGGATCGGGGGAAGGTCGGTTTTATTTATTTATTTATTATTCATTGATTCTTGGGGAGAGAAGGAAAGTTTGCATGGGTGATATGGAATTGGATGGGAGAGGCACGGTGGAGAGGAGGGACCCACGGGAAAAGAAGGGGCGCGTGCAAAGAGTAGGTGGGACGACGTGGGATGTTTGAATTCGTTGACTAGATTGTATCGATTTCTGGCGTGGTTGAGGAGCTTCGTCGATTTTCGTGGGATGTGGGGTGCCGATAGGAAAATAGGGAAATTTTTTTCAGCCACATGATTTAAAACAATGATTATATCATAATCCTCATAGGGCTATTCCGTTTTCTCCATCCCACCTGGCGTCATTTACCGTCCATTGGAAAGCAAATTGAGGAACGCGAACGCGGCTGATTATTTTGCGAGCTCCAAAGTGATGGTACCGTTGGAAATGGGCGATCAGTTCGCAGGAGGGAAGAACCAGAGAGCGCCCGGTGGTGGGCTCGGTCGGAACAATTCCGTGATGCTCAGAACTCCGGGAAGCCAAAGCCAGAACATCCCCCAACGTCGGCAAATGGAACAGCTACCGAACGGATCACCCATCCACACCATTATCCCGCCCAAGCGGATGGACAGCCGCGAACGACCGAACAACACCCCACCGAAGAACCAGGGACTATACCCGTCCCACGGAACTCCTCCGCGAGCACAGACGCCCGATGGCCGGGCGTACACTCCGGATGGCCGGGCGTACACTCCTGATGGCCGACTCCACAACCCCGACCCCCGACCCTACACCTCTGACCCCAGCTACAACCAACAGGGCCTCTCCGCACCACACCCGCTGCGCAACCAGCAATCCCTATCTAGCACCACGAACTCTGGACAAAACCAGCTACCGCCCATCCCGCCCAAATCCACCCGTCGCACATCAGCCAATAACAATAACCCACAGCAACAACGCCGCATCTCCGACCAACCACCCCCCAAAGGCCTCGCTCCTACACAGGGACCTATCCCCTCCCCTTCCACCTCCTCGGGCGCTATCCCACCCCACTCCCCACTCCATCCACCCTACGAAACCGACCCCGCGGACCCCTTCCAGCGCCCGCGCCGCAGCCGCGATCGCGACAGCCTCACGCGCGAGTTCCAGACCTCGACTACGATGCCGCTCCACCACCATACCCCTGTCTCCTCTTCCAAGAGCTCGCACGATACCCGGCGCGTCGACTCCGGATTCGAATCTACACACGAGGAGCGTTTCTCACAGACTTCGCGGAGCAGCTCAGGGTCTGGCGTCGGTGGCCGCATGCCACAACGACACTCTCCCCCCCCGCTGCCCCCTATGCCCCAGAGGCAGGAGGATTGGGATCGGAAGCAGGCGCCGAAGACTCCCCGGACGCCAACTGTGCCGCAGAGACAAGATAGCTATGATGATGATGGGGCAGGCGGGTATTATGATGATGTGGAGGGGATGCTGGACGCGTTGAAGGATATATCGGTCACTGGTGAGGGTGGGAAGAGTGGGAAGGTAAGCGATCTGCGTTGGTCATTGTTATCATTGTCATTACGGTTGGGAGAGGAGGGAGAGAGAGCTGCGGTTTTTAAGAATACGTTGTTTTGTGATAAGATGATTGAGAGCTATTCAGGTGAATCACAACATCCTCCACTCATTTTTTTTTTTTTTTCTTTCTCCTCTCCTCCACCCACCACCTTGCCCATAGCTCAAGATCAAGCTCCGCTACGGCGAGGACACTCGCGTGCTTGTCGTACCATCGTCGATCGTCTTCACCGAGCTCCTCCAGCGCGTGCAAGAGAAGTTTGAGCTGAGCACGCCGCTGCGCCTCGGCTACCGTGACGACGAGGAGACGGTGCTCATGATCGCCCACGGCGATTTCCAGATGGCTCAGGCTATCAGCCGCGCGAAGGAGAAGAATGCACCGGCGAGCGCCTTCGAGAAAATGGAGCTATGGTGCTTCGATTGAGGGAATTAATACCGTGTACTGGAGTGGAGAGTCTTGTGCGCAGTGGGGATTCCTGGTGCGGGCATGATGTTGGTGCCACCTCTTATCATATATTTCTGCCAATATTGGTTATTCGTTTTCTACGTATTATCTTCTATTTTATTTTTACGTGAGACAACCAGCACGCATGAATGTTTGCGTTTTCGCTGCACTCTTTTAATCCCTATTGAATTGGGGCCCCCATATTATTCACTTTTTTTTTATTTATATATATATATATATATAAGAAAAGGTTCCTACATCTCCCCCCACTCATAAATTGTATCCTCCCGTTGTATATTAACATCTTCGACACCAAAAGACATTTTACAAGAAAACGATTTATCCAGATATAACTCCTTACATTTTTTTTTTTGCGTATACTTATTCCCGTTTTTGCGGGTGTTCCTTCTTGTTCGAATAGAGTAGATTTACCTTTTTTTTTTTTTTTTTTTTTTTTTTTTTTTTTTTTTTTTTTTTTTTTGACGTATCTGCTTGTGTATGTACTCGCCCAATCACATTGTTCCAACGTGTACTTCCACCATACAAACTATTTGCTCTCTTTGCATACATGCCCTTGATGGTCCCCTTGTTATAGTCCAAGCGGGTCGCGGCCGCTTTTGTATGAAGATAACACGAAACGAATGCTATCCTGTGTTTTGCTTTGTTGGCTGATTGTGATTACTTCACAAAAATGACGTAATCACGCCAGAAAGTTCATCGCGAGATACTCTACCACATCTAATGCATACTACCGGACCTCCATTGCACATTCAAAAGTTAATTAGGAGGCGGCTAGATTACTCGTAGATTACTTATTTATTAATTATTGTATATCTTTGATGACATCTTTCGCTGTCAAAACAAACCATATTTTCTGGTCATAAAATTCTGCGTTTATTGTGTGGCGGTTATACATGAAGTTATAGCATAGGAAGATGTTGAAAGGGGCTCGATCATGCGAGAGACGGTGGTGTTTATATAGTGCCGGCTTTATAGACCATGCTCTCGCATTCTGAGCGGAACTCCTTCCATCATAGGGATTGCATGGTTTGAACGAAAGTTAGAACAAAAAAAAGAAAAATGATATCGCATGACTATATTCCACATTTAATATCCAGGTCTAGTCTATATTTCAAAGAGCCTCCGGTCATCTCGTCTTGCTCTAATATATCCTTGCTCATTTCCTCTCAGTTTTTATCAGCACATCGCTTCCTCCCCAAAAACCCGTAAAAGTTCATAGCCGCTTTGGAGGCCTGAAGTCGACCGACCAGATCGTCCACCAAGTTTACGTATTCATCACCGTCGAGCTCGAAGATCGGCGCCACAACTAGCTTTGTAGCCAACAGGCCTTGTCTAAGGTTTTCGAGCATGAGATCGCCGGTTTTATTCTTCCAGCCTTTGAGAGGAGAATGGGACAAATAGATGACGAGACATGGTGAGGATAAATGAAGACAGATGAAAGGTGCGAGGTGCCTCTGAGAGCAAATACTTGAACGGCAGCTTACCAATGGGAATACTTGCAATCTTTTGAGACGCAAGCTCCGCACCGGCTTGGTCCAGAAGTTTGGGGATTTTGGGAAAAATGTTTGGATCATGTTTGATTTCCACCATAAGTGAATGCACTGTTGGAAATCAAGACAGGCACCCAGATTAATTCCTGCACAAGGTTTTCAAAATTACGTATTGTCAGAGAAAATTGCTTACATTTTGACATAATCTCCTTGGCTATTTCATCGGTAGTAGCGATCCTGATATTTGGCTCGATCATTTGTATATACCCTCCGTGTTTCGTGACGCGAGCCACTTCTTTTATTGCTCGTGACCATTCGTCCACCCGCAATTCTGTTTTATAAATCATTTGGTATTATTAAAACCTAGCGTTGTCGATTAAACCGCTCTCGCCCTTGCCCTTGCCAAAACTACTGGATGCAAAAAAAAAAAAAAAAAAAAAAAAGATCCAGTCACACTTACTTGGTATATGTAATCGCATTTGAACAAAGTCAAAGGATTCGTCATCAAAAGGCAAGCCCTGAAGAACGTCAGCGGTCTTGAAAGAGACGTTTTTGGGTCTGATTGTGGACGGGAAGCAGGTGTTGGTAGCACCAACTCCTGTGCACTTGACATCGGGGTAGTCAGTGGCAAGATCCTATAGGATTGTTAAAGAGGAAGGCAAGTTTAGATTGGGAATATCGATGCAAAGTAGGGGTGAATTCTGAACTTTAGAATACGTGGATGTTGTATTTACAAATAACCAGGTTCCAGGACCGCAGCTGTTGATTACAAACCATATCAGCGACTGCAACGTTCACTTAACGGATGAACACAGTTCGTGTCATAGAGAAAGTACTTACTTTACATCCAGAACGCTGAACCCTTTTTCTAGACTAATGTTGGCTCCAGGTAGGATGGCTCTGTAATTGTATATATGATGTAAGATCAATATCAGTATTTGTACTTCTCTAGTAACAGCGCAACAAAAAAAAAAAAAATCAAAATCAAACATTGATACATACCCTCCAAACGCCTCCTTGAGTACGAAGCTCTGAGCATGTTGCCGATCAATCTCCATGCCATCGGTGGGGAACAAGCTTTCTCCGTCATCATAAACCCGGTTTTGTATAAAGATTGACCCGGTAGGACTACCGGCTTGCTTGGATTGCCTTTGGCCCATAACGTTGTGTGGGTTTATGAAATATTCTAAGCGTAAAGAAAGGGATGAGCGCTCCATGAGATCGCGTAGACACTATTTATACTTGTCCTAATATGCCACGCCACGAAATAGGGTACAGGTTGAGTGCATTGGGTTCTGTAAGCTACCATGGTGTAACTGACATCACGGAGTCCAGATCGATCACACAAACTGAGGGGGCCTTCAGTTTTGACAGGCTTCTCAGATCGACGGTTTTGGTCGTACGACCTCCAAACCCACGCACTCTATCCGAACCAAACGTTTGTGAGGTTCCGATCTGAACATGAAGATATCACAGATTGCATTTTCTTCTTCTTTTTTTTTTTTTTTTTTTGGTGGAACTCCACACGCATCCATAGCAGTTAAACCAAGTTCATTGGTAGGGTTCAACTACACACGATGCCGGTGCAGTTGGCACACACTTTTTCTCACCGCCATTTACTTGGACTTTGCACCGATACCTACGGGTTGGAAGAAATTCGAATGCATTGTATGGCTGGGATATTTCCGATTCTGTATCCACAAATATTAAATAGGTATTTTTTTTTCCTAAAGTTATCGAAATTAATTCCGCGCGTGACCAAAATTCTGGACAATCCTGATTAGATGGACTTTTTGTGGTTGTGATACTACCCTGGCCAAGCTCGTATAGAAATTGGGATGCCAGGCGCGTGCACCGACATTTTGATTACCATGCAAAAGGAAACCAGCCGAAGCACGAATTTTTGTATTTTGATAACGTTAGGTCCAAGCAAAATGGCGGGATGGCAGAAGCGTATGGACGTTCCATATTCAGGACATTCCAGCCTATTTCGGATATGTTGCCAAAACCATGTGGCAAAAACGTTGTAAAATTGATATGCAAACTAACATGGGCGAGGACGCGAAACGCGTGGGCATTTGTTTATCTCGATTGCGACTGGTTCTACGTGGACGTCATGCTGCATTACCTTCGTATAACCGTGGCTGAACAATTACACGACCAGGTAGTACCTTCTGCGAGTTTCCGAAATTCGAAATGATGTCATAGCTGATTTTCACGAGTCTCGGCGGGCCTGGACCCAACCCATATATTCGGTCTAATAAGTTTCTCCAGTAGCCACCCACAATAGAAAGTTTCAATTGACATATCACACACTTGACGCACCAATCGTTTTCTCTTGCTTAAACTTTCTACTTTAGAGAAATCTATTTTACATTGCAAATATTGCAAATGAGGAACGCACAAAATAAAGTTTTTTTTTTTTTTTTTCTTAAAGATGAATGTAAACCAGCAGTATACACGAGTTGCTTTTTTCGTCATCCGGGAGATCCATCAACCGGCTTCTGCATGAACGGTCGATGCAAACCGCCATTTTGCGAAAGCTGCTGAGACCACAATATTGGAGACTAGAGATCTTGCGCCAGATCGTCCATCGTCCGAACTAGGGGCTTTTTGTGCATCCCCGCGGCGGAGATGAAAAAGACGACATGTCGTGGCACCCGTATGGAGGATATGGAGGATATTGAAGATCACCGATCGCCGGGAAGCCTATGTTGGTTATTTTGGGTATTGACCTGCGGTGTCCCATGACTTTAAAGAATTCTCCCAATATTTTGATGTTAGTTCCGTTGGATCGGTGATATATCGGTGATATCATCCATACGCAATGTCTCCCTTTTCCCTTTTTGCACCCACCACCACCCTATCCGTCACCTCTCCTCACTCCTCTGAACACCAACTTCATCCAACCCGTAACAATGACCAAAAGTCATCCGCACTCCCCCGCCAGGAAAGTCGTTAATCGTGAGAAACACGTACCTAGGTAAAGCCCGGCCACCCTAACCGTCTCAGAAATCGACTGCCCAATTCATCCTCCTTTTATCATCGTCTCTACAGATCCGGCTATCGCGGCCTACCCAAGAAGGCCGGCCACGGCAACCACAATTGGGGCGCCGTCGGCGACGAAGTGGGTGAGCTCGCTCGTCACCACCCGTACTACGAAGAGTTCCCCGATCACGAAGAGCTCGAACGGGTGACCGAGGTGATGACGCCATCGTGGAACAAGGTGCAGGTGGGGTTTGGTGATTTTTTTGGATACCGCTGAAGCTCCTGCATGCAACTTTTATTTATATTATTTCGTACTCTTGAAGTGTCGCGTGGTACCCCCGGTCTCCAATCCAATCGGTTGGTTTCGTTTTATCATTCTTTTCGCATCGAAACAACACGTGTTACTCCCTCCCCCCTTTTCCAGGTTCTCTCGCCCGAACAATTCGAAGCCCTCCACCATCAAACCGACAAGTCGAGAGCCGAAATCTCCTTCGTCATGTCTTCCGACACCACCGAGTCTGATGTGGGGGACATGCCCGCCGAGATTCCGAACGATGAATAGGCTGCGGGTGCCAAGGAGGTTTCGGAGACGGCGTACGGGTGGTTTGTGATGATTTGGTTCAGTAGGCGTGTGAGTGAGTTCCACAAAGCCGCTGCTATTTTTCTTTGCTTCTCTACTTTTGTCATACCGAAATTGTGAAAATTGAAACGATTGCAAAGCGTATGAATTTTCTTGATTTTTTTTAAATATATATATAACAGCATAAAGCACCTACGATTCGGAACGTACGAAATGTCAACATCTTTAATGTTTGCGATATGATTACGAGTGGACAGAAGGGTGGGGAAAGCAACTAAGTTTGAATATGATTGTATTGTTATTTCGAATTGGTGCTTGGGTTTCTTTGACGACGTAGCAAACAGTATTGCGCCATCAAAGGGGGTTATTTTTCCCGAGGACCAAATTTGGACGAAGTTCATTTTACAAACCTCAGTAAATATGGGCTCTATCCGTTAACATGATGTTTGACCCTTAATCCTTTCCTCATTTCTTTCTTGGCTATTCTCAAGAGGAACCACCACATCTATGGCTATTGCAATCCAGTTTCGATCAGCCTGTTCATACTTGCACACAAAATACCGACTGCTCTACTCTGTCATCTCCTTAATACATGGGCAATCTGTAATTTTAACGTTTTATGTAGCCACGCAAGCCAAATTTCTTTAAAGCGACGATCGCTCACACTGGCCAGCAGGTAATCCCTTTCGGGTATATCAAAACTTTTCCCAACATATTGGTATCAAGGCTTACCACCTCCCATTCATTTGCTCCATAAAAGGACACGTTAATGCGCGGAGCTGTACCGCGATGGCAAACGGCATGGTCAAGTCGATGATAATGTCGTCTCGGGATCATGTCCGCGAATGGGCTTATGCGACAGATAATTTTTGCCTTTTCTCAAGACATCTCTGATCAAGATTGGTCGTCCTTTACTAAACAATGAGTGCACCGCTTAAAAATTTAAATCCAATATCCTCTATATCTTTTGACCTTTGACCTGGTATGCATTATTACCACAAAGCCCAAAATGGAGACCATGCGAACAACCAGAGAAATCCAAAATGGGTAAAAATAGTCATGAGGGCTCCATTGATCCGCGCTGTATGTAATTATCATTTGGAGCTGTGCACTCCATTATAAAATTGTTCCAAAATTGTCTAGTAACATTACGTGGTCACCGTACTACGCACGAGCAAACTGTTATTTCTCCTGTCCGCATATTCTGATCTGGTCACACTTACTAGGTAGGAAGGATTATTTATCATTGCGAACTTTACCCATGGTCTTTTTTGTTACTTCAGCTCACTCCTTTTTCATTACATTCGGATAAATTTCGTATTATTTCACGAGGTTGTATAATGCTCCGTATGTGCGCGCTATGATCGTGTACGCGTCATCTCCTCCATATAGTAAGAGTATCTTTTGTAGTTCCTATGGTCTGGCCTTAAGCAATCGTTGAGGCTCTACACTAATACTAGGGCTTTTTCGCGTATGTCCGTCAATTTCCAACGTTTCCGGAAGACAGTTGCGCGTAAACATAATATATGTATACACTTTTTCGAAGGGGTTTGTTGTGTGATTATGTGATAATAATCATTTGAATCTTCAGGTATCATGACAATGAGACGATTGCAAACACGCCAACCGTTTATACTATCCCAAGATACGAACGTTATAGGCTACTCGACTTGTAACAGCTTTAAATTTCCCAAAGGAAAAGGTTGCGCATATATATACACGAACTGTGTTTCCTTTCTTTCACATATTAATTTTAATCTGTAGTTCCAGATAAAAATCTGGAGGTCGGTGTTGGTGATCGCTGAGCGCACAAACTCATAGACTTCCCTCCGCTTTTCTGTTCGTTCGTTTGGTCATGCTGTTGGATCGACGGCTTATATATTGGACTTTCGGCTCGCACCCGGACGGGATCACACTTAATGAGAAGAAGACAGGCGCGAGATCGGTGAGTTCGACTCATTTTGTGTTTGCCGCAAGGCACGCGGGGAAGCTGCTACGAAAAGAGACCCCCCCCCAACTTTCTAATTAATAGCTAATAAATGCGATCCAGTAACTTTTATTTATTATTATTTTGCATATTGACGTAACCAATGTCTACTGTTGTCCTACTGAGTGTTCTCAATTGATCCAACAATTCAACCTGTTCAGTTGGGGTAGAGTTCTCTGCAACATCGGGTCATATTTGAGATGCCTTTTTTTATATAAACATTTCTTATTTTTAATGGCGAGTCTACAACAATCCTGAGAAGCTCTTCAATATTTTCACCAACCAGTGCCCAGATTTTTAAAGGATCCGGAGACTATCAGGTTATTTGTGAAGAGATTAAAATCGTTGGTAATACTTCAGGAATATTCCAATAAAAATCATTCGCCCACGTTTAACGCAACACTTTTTATGTCAGCAGGCACGGTGCGACGCGATCGACCCCATCGGAAAAATTATGGCCCACTGAGGAAACGAGGCGCAGGAACACGATATTAAAAGTGTCTCGGCATTGCCCGACCCAATAACACAACATGACGCTCTTTGAGATGCTTCCCGAACTATCCCAAGAAACCTCGACGCCCAAACGCACAAGAGGCACAAACCCCTGCGAAATATGTCGTAAACTACGTAAGAAATGTGCCCCTTACGAATCCGATGGCGACCAATGCGAGCGGTGTTGGATGTTGAAGTTGAAGTGCGTCTACGAGGAGGAGGCCCTACCAGCGAATCCGGAGGTGGATATTTATCACGACCTCTTGGATATTGAATATCAGATGGATGGCCTAGAGAAGGAGATGGAAAAGGTCAGGGGCGAGAGGACGGCTCGGTTTGAAATGAAGGACGGACTACAGGCCAGTACACTGGAGCTTATTCGTTCGCCTTCCGCAAGTTCGATCAGCGACGCCACCGTTCACACTCTCTTGCCTTACACCAACTCGCAAAATGACGCGTTTGACGTCGTATTGGGGACGTTGAACAAACTTGACTATCTGCCTGTGGACTCATTTGCCCATTCTCAGCTTGTTCTTGCAAACCAACCATTGGACGACTTTTCGGTCTTCGCAGCAATAGTCAAAGGCAACAACGCGCAGCGTGCCGCACAGCCGTTGGGGAAGCGGCGGCGACAATCCAAGTCCACCCTCAAACACGACGAGCAACCTTCCTACACCCTTCGGCCCTGGACTGTTCTCCTAACTCGTACCGGGCTTCGTATCGACACTACAATCCGCACTATAAACGATCTTGTCGATTTCACTCTTCACAGCCTCGAGAGCATTCAAGGCAACTCCACTCGGCCATTCTTAATGCCTCCACAAACCGATCGCCGCGTGCTCCTCGCAACTCCGCTATATCCTGTTGTAACACTGGAGACCCATATCAGGTCTTATGTGAAATTAGCGCTCGACGAGTGGGTCTCCCTAACGAAGCGAACCAAAAAGGATATTCCGCTCATCACTGACAGCGTCTGGCTCTACAAGAAAACGATATCTCTTGCCACTGTCGACAACTTAATATATAACATCGCCGCCTGCCCGGAATTCCGTGTACCGTTTTTGCACGAACCGAGCTTCTTTCGTCGATATGAAAAGATGAAGAGCGACGGTATCGACCCACTCTCTTGGCATCTTGTCTGCGCCATCTGTGCGACATTGTCCATAGGCAAATGTAAACACATCAAAGCAACCGACAAAGACGTAATAGCCAGAGAGCAGCTGGGCGCGTCATTCTTTGTCCGTGCGGAGGCTATGATTCGCGACCGGTTTGACGAGCCCGACACCGACACGGCGGCTGCGATGCTTTTCTTGGCATTGTATTGCATGATAGTTGGAAACATATCCCCGGCCTTCACCTTCATAGAGCATGCCGAAACAATGTGTCACGCGCTTGCGGCGAACTATTGGGAAGAGATGGAAACGAGTGAAATAATTGAAGTCGACGACATGAAAATCATTGCCGTACCCGAAGACCCAGCTGAAGCGGATGCGTTGATTTCTAGACAGGTTTTCAAGCGTATATATGTCGTGTCCATATTTTTCAGTATGCTGAAGAAGTCCATCTTCACTTCCTCCATTCAGCAAAACACGTTTCCGTTCCCGGCAATATCCAAACCTTTCATGGCACTGTCCGATGAGGGTCCAGAGGTACGCCGAGTGTTACGGTTTTTCCAATCTGTGTTCGATGTGGATTTGATGCGCAATGACGAGGCGTTCGGAGATGTGCGAAAGATTTACAACGGTCAGTCTACCGAGATCGACTTGGAGACGTGTAACAGGATCGAGCAACGCCTGAACTACTGGTACAACTCCCTCCCGTCGGACTTGAAGATCACAGAAGAGTCGTTCCAGATCATCGATGCGCAATGGCTACTGGACACAAAGCCAGACCGCTACAAAGTCTCCCTCGCTACGATATTTCATCTGTGCTGGATCCATCTCCACCGTCATTTCCTTCCACCGATATCCAGAGCGGCATCCAGCACCACCGCGCCATCGTCGATGTTACCTCTCTTCCTGCGTTCGCTCACGATCTGCACGCAGTCCGCGGCGATTATCACGCGACTAGCCGAGTATTCGTATATCTACAAGTCCTGTCATTTCGACCCGCACCCCCTGATGGAGGCATGCGATATCAATTACCGACTGAGCACATCATCGGATCCAAGGCTGGCAGCTCTGGGACGTCGGCACTTTGAGTCCGGGATTGAGATCATGAGGAAAATGTTCTTAGATGATGAAAGCTCTGCACTTTGGGCGAGGACCTGTGCGGATGGGCTTGAACAAGGGATACGAAAATTGGCGACAACCTAATATAGGTGGGCACTTGGACCGTGATGATTGTGGTGTGGGAATATGGCAGACATTGGCTTGATTTGAACATTCTTTGTCCTCTTAGATCAAAAGAATGTTTGGTATTCTTCAATCGTTTCGCTGAACGGATCTGTGTACTCGAAATTTAGTCTATTTGGTTTTTTGTATTCAACGAACGCTGTCAGAGTTTTACTATAAAATACCCCTATTGAGATTGGATCCCCTTTTAATGCACACGACAAATCACGGGTTACGGTTTACTACTGAGCCACAAAAATACAAAGCTTCCATACCATGGTCATTGAGATTAACGGCAGAAAGTACGCCTGGTAGGTATCAAGCAAGCATGCATTTCGTTTCTTCGTAACTCAAAACCTCCCCGCTCACCCGTTCACCCTTCATCGATCATAGTCAAAACTGCATCAGGGGCCACCGTGTCGCAACCTGCAGCCACGACCAGAGGCCCTTGCTCGAGCTTCAAAAGAAGGGCAGACCGGTAAGCCAATGCAGCCACTGCCGAAGCCATAGAGTGGTCTCCAAAGCTCACGTCAAATGCACATGTAACTTATCCACAGAAGGTAACCCATATCTGCACCACACTCGCTATTGCATTCCAATTCTCCAACACATACCCACCCCCCCATTGTTTGCCTCCACGATTATGATTAGTAATCAACACCATAACCGGTTGCATATGCCAAGTCACCCACATCTGCACGTGCGCCGGCACGAAAGACGACAAAATCGCGCAACCTCCATTGCCACCGTCGTCGTCAGACGCGCCCCCGTCGACAGACTCGCACGTTGCATTTCCCAACGGGTGCCACATGGCCGACGCTTCCGTCCCGGCGGAGCTTTGGGAGTTGGTGATGGGCGATTTGGTAGATTCGAGCGAGGCCGATTCGTCGGCAGCAAACGTGTTGAAGTAAGATTGGCTGTTATTTCGGGAACTTTTTTTTTTTTTTGGTTGTAATTTAGAATGGTGGTGTCATGTCTTTACTGGTTCGAATATAAACATGACGTATGAACTTTAAACCCGTTCATCTCAGTCAGGCGACACTTTAGGGGCCAGACAAGAATTTTCACTGGACAATACATAATAGCCCCAGTAATTTCGCGTAGGAGCAATTCCCCAGTGTTGTATCGCAACGTAAAAGGAGAGGGAGGGTACTCAGGGGGGGGGGGATATGATGTAATTGTTGCATTATTTATTATTATGTCTAAAGACCCAAAAATGAGCTATGTATATATATATTCATCCAACCTTACAAGCCGTTCACAATCCATGCTCCGGCGGCCGGTACCTCCTCAACAGCAAGCTTGAACACACGACGCTGATGCTCGACACCACCATGGCCAACCCCGCAATCATGGGCGGTAGGCCTTGCTTCGTGACCGGGAACAGGATGCCGGCGGCGACGGGGATGGCGACGACGTTGTAGATGAACGCCCAGACAAAGTTGATGCGGACGCGCTGGACCACCGCGTGCGAGAGGTGGTGTAGTGTCAGAAGGTCGGTGAGGGAGTTGCGGATTAGGACGATGCTCGCGGCCTCGATCGCGACGTCTGTGGCGGAGCCGACAGAGATACTGATAAATGTGGAAGGGATTGGGGTTGGTTAGGATGATGACGGAAGAAAAATATACAAACACGTAAAGTTTTAGTATTTGTAGATGAGATTATATATTTACCCAACATCTGATTGCGCAAGTGCTGGCGAGTCGTTGATTCCATCTGCAAGAAATTATGGGTGACAATGTGGTTAATGAAAAGAATGTGAAGAACAAGCTCAACCATTTTTAGTAGATAATAATACATACCTCCGACCATAGCCACCACTGCCCTCTTTCTCTCTGTTTCCTCTCTCTTCACGCTCCCCCACACCCTCCACCTTCTCACCGGCACCACGACCCCCCTCCTCTGCAACACCTTCACTTGCTCAGCCTTCTGCTCCGGTTTTACCTCCGCCAACACATTCCCATCCTCGATCCCCAATTGTCCAGCCACCGCCTTCGCCGTCACGGCATTATCCCCCGTGATCATCCACACGTCCACCCCGCGCGCCTTCAGCCCAGCAATCACCCCCCGCGCCTCGGGACGCGGCACGTCCGCCACTGCCAGCTGCGCCACAATCACGGGACTGTCAAACGAGTCTCGCGTGGGACAGGTGCACATCACGCACTCACAGAATTCGCACTCGCACTGGCACTTGTGTGTGCCGCCCCTAAATCCCGATCCCGATCCCAATCCCAATTCGCCGTCGGTCGGAACACTGAACGGTGAGGCGAGGCTCGTGCTCGGGCGGTTCTCCGTCGCAGGCACGATTGGCGAGATGGCGACCACGACGATCGAGTTGCCGGATTCCTGCCACTTGCGGAGGAGGTGCTCTTGCTTCGTGGTGTCGACGGAGGTCGAGTACCGCGCGCGGTTCTCCTGCATCCACGCTTGGTTTCCCAAGTATACTGTGAAGGCGTAAGTGTCGCCAAAGGCCGGGATGTGGAGTGGTGAGTCGCGCGAGAGACGCACCGTCGCCGTCACGCCTCGGCCAGGAGTTTCGGTGCTATGGACCAGTTTGACGCCACGAATGGACTCCCTGAGTGATTTCTTGTCAGAAATGGAGGCCATATCGCCCTCTTCATTTTTGACCATCTCGGCCGCCGATGTATCGCCCTTCTCATCCGAGCCATTACCGTTGTTTTCCTCACCAAACATAATAACCTCGACCTTCTTCGCAATTGCCTTGGATAACGGGTGGTTGCTGGACGACGCGACCAGCCCGAGGACCTTCCACAGGACATCTGCCGATCCGGACTCGGCCATGTCGATCTCGTCATCTTGGCCCAAAAGCCATGAAGCCGTGACCACGGGCTTGCCTGCGGTAAGCGTGCCCGTCTTGTCGAAGACGATTGTGTTGATGCGGTTGGCCATCTCCAGCGCGTAACCGCCACCTTTGGCTAGGACACCGTAGCGTGCGGCGACACCTGTTCCGACCATGATTGCTGATTTAAAAAAGATATTAGGTGTCACACAGAATACTGATATTGACAACTTGAAATATATATATATATATATCACAGGATCAACTGCGCATACCTGTCGGACTCGCCAACCCCAACCCGCATGGACAAGCAATTACCAACACCGTGACGGCAAACATGAGCGAGAAAACGCCTTTACTCTCCCCCTCCGGCACCCAATCGTCCGGGTACACTCCCATCATGCCGCACAAGAACCACGCGACGAACGTGCCGATGGCGAGCACGATCACCACGGGCACAAATACGGCCGAGATCCGATCCGCCAGCACTTCGATCGGCGCCTTGGGGCTCGCCTGTGCGTCCTGCACCAGCTGGATGATTCGCGACAAGGTTGTGTCGGACCCCACCCGGATCGCTCGCATGTAAATAGTGCTGCTGAGATTGATGGTCGCGCCTACTACTGGATCTTGCGTCATCGAGGTTTTGGTTACGGGAAGAGATTCTCCTGTAATCATTGATTCGTCGAGGAGGGCTGTACCGCGCCAGAGCTTGCCTGGAGTGTTGGAGGATGGGTCAGTCAGTGTTTTGTGGGCCGGTATGAAGCGATTGTGCGTGATTATGATTCCCACTAATAGGGTAAAAAAAAAAAAAAAAAAAAAAAAAAAAAAAAATAAGAAAAAATGCTTACCATCACATGGGATGCGGCTGCCGGGATTGACCTTGAGAATATCTCCGACTGAAATAAATGAGCGAGAAATCCACGTCAACGATCGATCGATTGGCATAATTCAAAAACATACACGCAGAAAACATTCTGATAGCGACTGTTACAAAAGCATACCTTGGATCGCAGACGCTTCGATTTCCGTCTCCTCCATCACCTCCCTCCCTTCCCCATCATTACTCACTCTAACCAACGTGGCCTTTTCCGGCTGCAAATCCATCAACTTTGTAATCGTCTCCGCCGTCTTCCCTTTCGCCAACGCCTCCAACCACTTTCCCAAATGAATGAACGTCACCAAAAACACAGAAGTCTCGAAAAACTCTACCCCGCCCTTTTTCATCATGTCGTCCGGCCTGCGCACCATGGTTGCTACGACGGATCCAACGGACGATACGTACGCGGCGGAGATGCCCATCGCCACCAGCACCTCCATGTTGGCCGTCCGTGAGTACACGAGCGATCGGTATGCCTTGCGGTAGAACGGCCATCCCAGCCAGAACTGCACGGGCGTCGCGAGGAGGAACAGTACGAGGTCGCCGATCGAGAGACCGGGAGTGATGACGAATTCGAACACTTGCCGCACAGGGTTCGCATCGGGGAGCGCTATCATGAAGATCATTGAGATGAGGAGCACGGGGACGGCGAACAGAAGCGACCAGAGGAACCGGTCGCGCAGGATGTGCTCCTCACGTCGCATCCGGTCCCGCATCACGTCTCTCTGATCTTGCACCGACGTGTCCTGAACTGCCCGCGCTTCGTACCCGATCTCGTTCACGGCGTCGACCACGTCCCGCGCCCCGATCACTGTCGGGTCATGCTGCACCTGCCCCGAACAGGTTAGCAGGTTCACCTGCGCCTTGTAGACGCCATCGCGGGCCAAGAGGGCGCGCTCGACAGCAGCGACACACGACGCACACGTCATCCCCGTGATCTCTAACCGCGTCGTCACGAGGCCCTTGTCAAGAGAAGGAAGGGAAGATGCGGCGGAGTCTTGCGAGGGGGAAGGCTTTTCTTTGACGATGGAGATCGTATCGGCCATGAAGCCTAGGTTCTGAACCGTGTCGTGGATCAGGGTCCGGTTGGTGGTTTCGCCTTGATATTCGAAGCTCGCGGTACCGTTTTCTAGCGAGATGGCGATCGTGTCCCTGTCGATGCCCTCCAGCGCTGCAAACACTTTCTCGAGCTTATCGACGCAGTTGTCGCAGAACATGCCAGAGACGACCAGATTGGCGCGAAAACGGGGAAGGGCGGGGTCGGTGCCACGCGAGGAGGTCGGAGGCTCGATTTTGACGATGCGCACACCTTCGACGTCGTAGCCAAGGTCTTCGATGGCGTTCTTGAGAAACTTATCGTCGATGGTCGAGCCCCCAAAGACCAGCGTACCGTTGCCCATCAGAAGGTTGACGGTCACCGAATCTGGTTGCACGCCCGGGAGTCTCTTGAGTGCGCGTTCGACGGTGTTGACACAGCTGGCGCAGGTCATGCCGGAAATCAGGATAGTTGCCTTGTATTGCGGTTCGGCTTCGTCTTTGACGATGATCTGGTCGAGAACGGTGGTGGCGGTGGTGGTAGCGGTGGTGGTATTGTTTGATACGGAGGCCCCAAAGGACTCGATATCAGTCGCTGCGGATGATTCCCAAGATTTCATGTCGTAACCAGTGTTCTCAATGGCTTTGGCCACAATGTTCTGATCTACAGTGGCGCCGTCGTCGTAGGTGAAAGTGGCGGTTGCGGTGTCCAGGTCGACATTGACGGAATCAGGACGCAGTCCTTTGAGGTTCTTTAAGGCTTGTTGTATGGCAGTGGCACAGCTTCCGCAGGTCATGCCGGCAATGCGTATTGTGTACATGTGCTTTTTGGGTGAAAGCGAGACCAGAATATGACTTATATATAGGGTGACGTAGGACAGTCACAGGACAGTCACAGAGCATTTTCTGCGTGCTCATGACATCAGCCACTTGCCCATTTGCAGTCACATTTCTCCGCACATCTTGCTCAATCTGCTCGGCCGTCCAGTTGCTTGCAGCAGGGTCTATCATCATATCATTTTTGGCTATTCGCATGCGATGGAAACCCTTGGAAGGGTACGTGTAGAACAATCGTTCTAGTACATTCTCGCACACACGGTGTCGCGCAATCGGGTCATGCAACGATCAATATCTCGTAGGTGCTGGTTAAGCCGGACGTGAGAATGTGCGGATGTGATGGATGGGGGATTGTGCGACTTGTAAAGAGTTAGAGTGTGGGAGTTGTTGCTGTTGCGACAGAGTGGTTAAGGAGGGGGGGGGATGTCGGTAAAATGATATAGTGGGATAGTTTGGACGGATGGCGTTACCATCAACGATGTCGAATTCGAATGTGTGACGTCGATTTAGACGCGAAATTTATTAGAAAGTATATACCTTATGGCCTATCTGGATTGAAAAAAATTTCATCTCATATAGGGAACCGGAGTTCGGGCAAATTGACTGTTGTGCAAAATTGCAATAGTACAACAATGGACAGACAAACAACTCCACCACCTTCTAATTTCAAGTACCATCTACCTAAACCTAAAGGCTAAAAGTTGTTCCTTTTTCGATTGTCTCCATCTATGCTGTCTATGGAAGATCTACTGATCTGATTCAATTCGATTCGTACACTACTCTCACATCTAAAGGTCAATTTTCCCGTACCACTGAACCAGGACGCAGTATTAATACCATCAATGTTATGTACATGGGTCTGTGTACGTAGATACTCCTGTTACTGGTTGCCCAGCATAAATACTCCGTATTACTGCGAGCCCTTTCTTCCCTATACCAAGCTGTACATATATATATATATAAACACAATGAAAATTGCGTTTGCCCCCCCTCGCGACACTCGCAACCATCCAATCTGTCCCCGGCGAGGAGCCCCGAGGTCTCGCAAGGCGCGATGATCACCATCACCACACTATCCACGCCGCGACCAAAACCTCACACGTCCGCAAACCGGTCGATCCCACTAAAGCCCCAGTCGGACCCACTATTGCCTCGGTCTATCCTACCAAAGCCCCGGTAGAACCCATCCAAGACGGCCCCACCCTACGAAACCTAACCCCGTCCGCCCAGTACGAAACCTAACCCCGTCCGCCCAGTACGAAACCTATTCGGACGACCCCACCCCGTCCACCCCGTACGAAACCTACTCGGAAAACCCCACCCCGTCCGCCCGGTAAAAAAACTTACTCGGACGACCCCACCGTCCACCCCCGTACGAAACCTACTCGGACAACCCCACCCGTCCACCCGGTAAAAACTCTACTCGGACGACCCCACCCCGTCCGCCCGGTACGATACGAAATCTACTCGGACGACCCCACCACGTCCACCCCGTACGAAACCTACTCGGTCAACACCACCCGGTCCACCCCGTACGAAACCTACTCGGACAACCCCACCCCGTACGAAATCTACCCCCGATCCCGATCCCCTCGAACGATTACGTCACGCACGCGGAACTCCAAGAAGGTCGCGGAAGACGATGTGCACCACCAGTAGGAGTCCAGGGCCAGCTTGTGTTCAAGTTGGAGGTTGAATCATAGCTGGGAAATCACTTAGTCGCGAGTCGATCCCAAAGGTGTAATATATAGCGAGGTATTTGTATATTTGTATATCGTACTGTTATTATTTTCAACAACGAATTAAGATTATTGATGACGTGCCTAAGCCTCCGTTGTTACACAAACATTGCTAAGTCGCGATAGACTTTTGCCTATCGTATCACGAAATTTCCTTTTTTGGTATCCTATCACAATCGACGACATACCCAATGGTAGAAGAGAGCCTGCTTCTAAATCCAGACGATCAACAGTACTGGTATTAATTATATTAAATATGGCCTAATTCGAATGGGCAATGTCCCAGTCAATAGATAAAATCCATCATTCCATATGCTCGAATTTTAGACACTAAAGTATGTATGGCCAACGCAGAGTATCGTGAAAATGGTTGCTTAGAGCTACGTGAGCAGAAGTGTACAAGATACATTGGACACGTTGTAATTACATGGACACATTTCGTAGGACGTAGCACTCCGTTTCGTGTGTTTTTGGAGACCTGTTTGAATGGCAGCATTTGATCGATAAGGTGCAACAGATGGTCGCTCTCTAATAGGCTGCGTTCCCCCACTCTCTGTATGGCCATTGACCTTTATTCATTTCGACATCACACCAGGGCTTGTGACGGATTGAAGTAACTATTGATGTACCTTACGAGCGTTGTGTACACATTATATATGGATATACAAACAATTGAAGATTATCTCTCTTACCTCGTCAGCATCATTGCTTGATGGGGCCATGATCATATGGGAGATAGTGGAAATTATATAGCAAATGCCTAGTAATGCCTATTATCGATGTACTACAATCCATCCGCGCGTTTACATTAGAGCAATTACAATTACAATTATTATTACAACATAATCAAAATACCAAGCGAGAATGAATGAATGCGTCGCAAGAAAAAAGAAGCACAAATAATTCCATTTGTGATTTTTCTAAGCATGTACAGAATATGTTATACAATGTTGTCAAACTATTCGGGAGAGAAAAAGAGAAGGGAAGAGAAAAAGAAGTCGTTTCATGGCTATGATTTGGCACGATCGTACTCAATACGTTCAGGCAAAAACAGAAACAAGGAAAGCTAAATTGCAAATGCCCTATGCAAATTTACTTCAAGCTCGGCAGATTCATCCGTTCACCCATGTTATGTGAAGGAGAAGTGCTACTTTCCATTTTAAGCCGAGCTTGAGGCTTGTCATTCGCTACCAGCCGGGACGGGTGGCGTGACATGACTTCCTTCCCCATTTCCTCGTCAAGGTTTCCAGATGGCTCCGATCAGGGATGTCACACGGCTCGGATCCCTGTCCCTGCCGGCTTTCCTCGTTAGAATAGAAATGTCGTTGCGACTGGGGTCCTTCAAGTCATTCGACGTCTCCTTCCCTGTCTTCCTCGTTAGGGTGGGAGTGGCGCTACGCGGGGACGGGGGACTCGTGCTAAATCATGCACGCTGTGGCTGGGGGCAGTGACTGCAGCTGCAGCTCCTTCAGCACCTTTTCGAGCAACTCCGCCGGGTCCTCGTTCTCTAGCTTTTCAATGATGGTTTGGACCCGGTAGCAAGAGATGAGCAGCTCGCGATTGGGATGGGCCTCACACAACTTGCGGATGACACGCAAAACGTTGAAGCGGACGACGGCAGTGACAATCGTTGGGGCGGATGCGGAGACGGCAATTGCACGTGCGACTGAAGGACAAAGCACCATGAGTTTGTAAAACGGCTCGAGCACAAAATAATGAGCTTGAAACCGATATATATATATATATCTCGTATGTGTGTGTGTGTTTGTGTGTGATGATTCGTTTTTTGAACATGAGGAGATTCAAACCATGGGAAAAACATGTACGCTTTGATGTCTTTTGTTCTTGTTCCCCCCGTTCCCATCTTTATGGGTCTATACCCCCCTCCCTCTCCTGCCCAACCCTTGGAGGCCATGTTGCGCACGATAGTCTCTCTGTATCTCCTCGCATAAGCCCACCTTCGGGCAAGACAATCCTATACCACTACCACGAGACATCTGCTCACTAGCCCATGCATTCTGCGCTATATCGTTAAACCATCTCTATCTTTGGCTATCACGCGCAGGACGCGCGCATTCTGTATTGTGTTGGGCCCATCTGGCGCCATCAGCGGTGCAGGGGCAGTTCCGTATCGGGCATGGTGGCTTTGCCCAACTAAGCAAGGACGAAGCTGCCGTCAGGCCGTCAGGCCGTCAGGCAGGGGGGCAGTGTAAACATGGTAGGATCATAACGAAGAATGGGGGGGATATTCGGCTATACTGACGACGACACGCACGCATGCTTCTCGACACTTGTCGGTACTAAATCACGATTCGAATAATCTCGACGCGGTGCTAAACCACGATTCGAATAAATGCGTGTGGGTAAAATGGGATTGAATTATGGTTTGGAGGTTTCCCTCGTGGTTTAATCATCAGATGTTGCTTGCTCAACGTGACCCATCAATCATAAAAGACAGTTATTCGCAATCGCTCCTCCGACATACAATACGTGACCCTTTTTTTTTTTTGTTCAAGAAAAGATGTTCAAGCAACTATGTATGCAATATATGTTATCGATGGCCAAGAGGCTATACAGATGTGTGCGTGTAACGAAGGGAGCACCAACACCGGGGGGTTTTGTGGTACAAATCAACAGCAACGAAAACCACAACTAAGCTATAAGCAACGCGCGTAGAAAGAAAATGTCAAAGGCAAAATTCAGGGGACGAGAGCAGCAAAGTTGAATATAGGGGAACTCACAACGTTAAGAATCCGAACAATGGTTAGTTAGTTTGGGTGACAAACAAATGACGTTCGGAACCATTCCAAACTAAAAACACGCAGGCAAAAGGTATGGATGAAGACAAAACAAAAGAAAAAGGAAAATGAGGACACCTTTGCATATCGCATGATCAAAAAGGGCAAAACAACACGGCAAACCTAGAAAAATCTCGCAGCAACGAAAGAAGATGACAGGATACAAAGAACCAGCCCCAATGTGCTGCAGAACGAGAGGGAGAAGAAAAGAAAAGAGCATATCTAATACAGGTGGAGCCTGCTAAGAAAAAAGACCTATGAGCAATCTTGGCACACAAAAGCTTGGCAACGACGCAATGCAAATGAGGAAGGGATCGCCTGGAATGAAAAATGGAAATGCCACCAAAACGGCCCAGGCCCAAACAAAGCGATAGCCACCCCCAAAAAAAAAAAAAAAAAAAAAAAGCAAGAAGGAAGAAAAAAAAAAAGCAGTTTGTTACAAATTGTATACAAATATATTCAACACATAACAGTGAGTGTCCTCGTGCAAATCAGTCGTCGTAAGTAAACGTCGACTGCGATTTCCGCAACCCGTGTACACCATCGGGAAGCAGCCCCAACCACCTTCGTTTTCCTCATCCGGGTATCTCACCATCCAGACACACCGGGCATCAATCAGCACAAAATCCCACCCGCCGCCGCCCCCTCGTTCCGTTCCCCATCTTCCTCCTCCGTGATTACAATCGGGACCTTCACGTCCTTGGACGCCCTAGACCTGCCATCCTCATGCGGGGGCGGCGGGGACGATGGCACGCCCTCGGATGACAGTCGCGGTGGGAAGGACGACGAGTTGCTGGTGGAGGCCTCTGCACTGGACCCGATAGACTGTTGAAAACGGTGCGCGCGCGCCGCACGCACAAGCGGCTCGTCGTCGTCCGACTCGTCATCGTCGTCCGAGACGTCCGGCGAGACCGTGATGCTCGGTTGTGGTGGGATTTGATCGGTGCTGGTGGATCCGACGACGCTGGCGTCTGTGTGCGAGGCGGCGTGAGTGTTGTCCGTGTCGGATGTCGTGGTAGGTGTCGAGGCCTCACGTCTCTGTGTCTCCTCCTGCTCCAAAAGACTGAGCCGGACAGCCTCCATCACCATTAGCTCCTCCAGGTCCATGTTCATGTGTCGCATGGCCGCGATATAACTACCATACTCGGCCGCGGCTGCGGAGCTCGCAGAACGGCCCGAACGAGAGGCGACCGTGGCGCCCGAGTTTGGACGGACCACGATTCGGCGGGTTGACCCACTGCTCGAACCGGCCGAGTTGCGTCGTGAGCCGGGGCGCGAGAGCGGTGGATCCGGGACGCGGGCCCAATCAGAACGGATCATGTCTGCAATAGGAGAGACGTTTAGTCTAAATAGGAGGTCGTAAATTTCCACCATCTACATTTTTTTTTTTTTTCCTTCCCCGCAAGCATACGGACACAAAACTCACCAGTAGTGACGACATCGGGATCTTGATGACTCAATGTTTTGCGTCTGGGCCGCTTCTCCGCGTTTCCGGTAGTTGGGGGCTCATTCTGCGGGAACAACGCGGACGAGCCGCTGGCAACCGTGTTGGGGCCCAACAGTGCTGACGAAATGGCACGTTTCTAGAAAATTAAAATAAAATAATGCAAATTAGGCAAGGTACGACGCATATATATATGGCTAAAAAAA
>RBNI01000997.1:0-25231 GCA_003990745.1 Jimgerdemannia flammicorona | reverse complement strand
TTTTTTTATAATTACTTAGACTTCTACTTTATTACTAATTACCATCTAATCTATGAGATATAAATACAAAGATACAGCTGTACCCTTTACCCAATTCTATATCAACTCTCTTCCTCTCCACTCTCTCTATCTCTTTAGAGGATTACTAATCCCCCAGTAACCCTAACTCTTCTCCTACTCTTTTTACAAATATATTCCACAAGTTTCCTATGGATTTTCTCTCCTTATCTCTACCCCTACTACTAACTATTCAAGATATCTAGCAGAAGCCACTCTTATCATGCAACCTGTACCCCAACTACTAAATATTGACTATTCTCAAATACATAGAGCCAATATCTGGCAAGCCCAACTCAAATAGCCAGAGCCCACCCTAAAGTCAACTACTCATCCCCAACTCCTCCCACCAACCTATGCCAGAGATTATCCCACCTCCCACCCTCCCCTCTCCTCAAAGGTCACAACTCTAGCCAGTTCTTGATGACTCTCCAGAAGTCTCCCAGAACCTCACACTCTCTAAGCTAATACTCAGAGGTCTGCACTATACCTCCCATCTGTCTAATATCTAGATACTCCTCATACTCCAAAGCACCTCCTTCTACTAAGTATTCTGACTGATAGTTCAGTATTATATTATACCTCAGTATCCTCTACTATACCATCTAGAACTTGGAAGAGAGTTATCTTAACACCTGCTTATATTAAGACCAGATGCCATTCCAGTCCTACTTCTCACTACCTCTACCCCCTGCCATACCTCTGACTACAAATCCCTTCTATGCTCCCATAGATATTCTATATCTTCCTTTAGCTGAAAATCCTTTACCAGTATATTCCCTAATAATATATTATCCTATCTCCACATCTGTGGTCCCTATTTATCCTCTCCTTCATCTCTTCTCTACTAGAGATCAATACAGTGGGCACCATCTACAAACTCTCTACCAGAATCCTCTATAGTATATCTTCTAACTTTCTTCAAGAGCTATCAGAGAGAGCAAATCACCAGTCATATCTAGGGGAGAGTACTGAACTTCTCACACTCTCTACATAAGGGGCACCTACTCTTGATCCTGCAATTCCCTTACTTGTTTCAGCCACCATATTCTCAAGTAGTGCAGATGCTTAATGAAGTCCACCAGACTCAGCCCATCTCTATCTACAGACAATATCAATACCTCCCAGCTGATCTGGCTCTGCTGCTCTGCCCAAATCTATAACCTGGCCATCTTCAACAGTCTCTTGACCACCCATGCTGGCAAGTCTATATAATATCTAACATATCACAGCTTTAGTAGCCAGTATATATTCAGTACCCTACCAGAGAGATATATTAGCCTCTTTACTCTAAGAGAACATTCTCTCAAATAAGTAGCCACTGCTCCCACTAGCTATAAGACAGCAGGGAGCCATAAACTGAAAAATAAATCTCTAAGTAGTGGACCACTTCTCTAGATAGGACCACTATTCTAATCACATTGCCTCCAACTATACCTCTATCTAAGGCCAGAGTCTCACACTTATGCCAATTGAGTCTAGTATCTGAACACTCCTTATACTATTCCACTATACTCTTCAGTACTGCCACATTCTCTATAGAGCCCAGCCTGACCACCATATTATCAGCAAAGGCCCCAACCTTTCAGTTCACTCTCAAAATATTCAAACCCCCAACTCTGTGCTGAATTCTGTCCAACAAGAGCTCTAATGAGAGGGCATAGAGAATCAGCAATAGTGGCACTCCTCTGCCTAGGGGAAAGGACTCTCCCCTATGTCTGTTTACTATAATAGCTATCTGACTCTCCTCCAACAGATAAATTAATAATCTCCTGAACTCTGGGGGAACCCTCATTCACTTAATACCCTCTCTAGCCATATATACCAAACTCTGTCATATGTCTTCTCTTGATCCAGAAAGACTAGTCAACTGTCAACTCCAGCTATATGAGTATCCTCAATAACACTATTGACCCATACTTTTCCATCTCAAATTAACTGAACCCCAACAAAGCCCCTCTGCTCAGCTTCTAGCATCTGCTGAGTCACTCTTTGTAGCCTGGCTACCAAAATATTTATCACCAAATTATAATCCATATCCAGAAGTATGATCAGCCTCTAGTTCTTCCAATCCTCTCTTCTCTCTTTATCCTTGTACAATAGAGCTATAAGCCCCAGGTACTATCTCCCAATCCAGAACCCTGAGCTGATGACCTCATTATATATCCACACTATCTCCTCCAACACAACCTCAATGCTAGCCATTTTCTTCCAAAAACCCTAAGGTAACCCATTCTCCCCAGGAGCTGTCCCCATACTTGTCATTGCCAAGACCTGACATACCTCTTCTCTATGCACTGGGGCTCTCAGTTCACCCAGACCTATAGCTGGGTCTGGGTGCCAATCCTCCAACTGCCTTTTAATGCCTAGAGCATCTTCTTCCCCCTCCTCCTCACTCCACAGCTGCTCCCAGTAAGATCACAATAGGCCCAAGATCTCCAGTATCCCAGTTATCATATCCCCTATCTCATCCAACACTCTTTCCTACTGCTGTCTTATTCTTCTCACCTATAGCAGCCTTGATAGAAATTTAGTAGGCTGCCCCCCCTCCTCCAAACCCTACCACTATAGCTGAGCTGCTAGCCCTTTTATCTGCAATTCCTCCTCCTGTCTAAGCAGTCCCTTCAGTTCTTCCACCTCTTGCTGAATCCTCTGAATCCTCCAGTCCCCTTTCCCACAGTCCTCTAATAATCTAGCCCATCTCTCCAGTAGGTTTGCCAGCCTCTGTAAAGGCCACCTAACATACTGCCTCTACTGGACCCCTCTCTCTCTCTCAGCCTCACTCCAATACCATTGAGCATCAGATTTTAACTACTGCTAATAATCTCCAATCTCCAACCTCTGTGTCCTCTAGCCAACAATCTTAGCACTAATATCTACCACCCATTCTTCCCATAAGGTACTATCCCCCAGCAATGTAGTATTCAGATACTAATGTCCAGACCTATCACCACTATCCCCAAACCTCTCTCTACCCAGCAACCCCCAGTGGTCTGGCCAAGGGCACTAGACCATCTAAATCTCAGTCCAGACATCTGTACCCCAGCATTCAGCTGTCAATACCCAGTTTATCCAGGATTCCAGTCCTGCTACCCAGTGAGTATAGACCCTACAATCTGCCCACCCAAGTTGTCTGACATCCACCAAAGAACTCAGTCTCTCAATCTCCTCTCAGTCCTCCATCCCTCCACTCCTATCTGCCATATCCCTCTCTCTATTGGTCCTATCTAACCTGCTATCTCATATTATATTAAAGTCACCCCCCAGACAGTCAATCTCTGCATCCACCAGAACACCAGCCTCTTGTAGACCCCAGACCCAATCTACTTGCTCCCCCCATTCTTCTAGATAATAATATAATCCTATAGTCAGAGGACTCCAACCTGGCCTCCTCCACACTCTCCATACCAATTGGCTCTCTCAATATCTAATATCCCCAATGTCCCCCACCCCCTTCCTGACCAGAATGCCAACCTGACCCTGCCACACTGCTGTGCTGCCCCATTCCCTCATCCAGTTCAGTAAATCTAAGTCCATATCATAACCCATATCCTATAATAAGAAGAGATCTACATCCAGTCACTTCAATAAGCTAAAGATATTCCATTATCTCATTGTACCCCTCAGCCCATTGACATTCAAAGAGAAGATTCTAGTTATACTGTTCATATTGAATAATGTTTTTTGAGAGGAAGTGCCTACCCTACAATTCCATACTCATCCCATCTCCTACAAGATCCAGTTTCTCTCTACTGCAATCTCACTTGCCTCTCCCTGCTGAGCATCCAGTATCACCAAGATCTCCTAACAGTCTACTCCATCCACTACCTCTATCTCTGACTGGTACTTCTTGCATACCACCCACCACTTTTTCAGCCCTTTCATCAGACCCCATATATATACTGCACAATTATTCACAATTGCTCTAAGCACTGCCTCTCTGTCATCATCCACTTGATAGGCCTTAGCCTCCAGCAGTGCTGTTATTATCTTATTATAGATTTTCCTTAGCATCTCCTCACCTCATAGAATTTCACCCCAGTACCTCTTGCTTAGTACCTAAAAGTTCTCTCCCTTAGTTCCTCTGCTGCCAAATTCTCTAGCATCTTCTACAGCCACTTCTCTTCATCCACAGTCTCCTCAACTCTCTCAGCCACCCCCTTCACTCCCCTCTGCCTACCCTATCTCAGTATTCTGTTGCACTGATACATTCCAGTTCTTCTTTAGTACATCTTACAGTTTCTCCTCACCAGTAGCCCCACCCTGCACTCCATACTGAGGGTACTCCCCCTTGACCATCTCTGTATCTTCCACAACCAAACTCAACCTAGAGCCACCTCCCACTCTCTGGAGCACCTCCAGAGTTACCCTCTTCTCTCCCACTCAGGCACTCACTTTTGAACCAGCATCCTCAGCCATGGTTCCTCCCACCAGCTTCCCTCCCAACTTCACCAACAGCTCCTTCTGAATCTGCCTCCCCTGTGCCTACTTCCAGGCTACCTGATCTAGCCACACCCTCTTGCTATTGATAATCTCTACAACTGTCTTGATCTCATACTCCTTCTAGACCAATCTCCTCCTCTCTATAGCTCTAGTCAGGTCCTCTAATACCTCTAGTAAGTCCTCTTCTTTTCAGCATCCCCTTCACCTGTGAGACCTTACATTCTACAGGGCCCCACTTTAGAACTACCAGCCAGTCTCTCATCTTTCCTATATTCTCCTTGCCCACTAGCTACACCCTGATATCTACAACTCCAGTCCTGAATTTGATACCCTTCTAGACCCTAAACCCAATATCCATATTCTCTCTATACTTCTTGATAGCCTATACAATTAACCCCCTGGTCATCTCCTTTGATATATGTAGTTGGTACATCCAGTACTATCAACTGTACTACTTAAGAATCCCAGTACAAGCACTGTACTATAGAGATCACCACCCCTCCTTACTATCACTCTCTTCTCCATCACCTCTAATGGTATCTCCTCCTACTTGAAGCTGACCTCCACCTCTTTCTGTCTCTTCAAAAACTTCACTGAAGTGGCCCCCTTCACCTCCTGAGCCAGTAGCCCTAGAATCATTCTTGCTATAACTTCTAAGCCTTAGAAGTACAATGTGATGGTGAATTCAGATCTTGATTTCTTGAGTAATAGTGCTGCTACCAGTTCCATCACACCATCTATCAGTTCTCTGGGCCTCATGCCCACTCTCTGTCTAGATCTACTATCAACCATTATATCTGAATTTTTTTCCAGATTAGCAGTCTCTCCACCATCAGGAGTCCTACTCCCTCCAGCCACTACTCTCTCAGCCCTGCTGCCCTCACCTCCATGGGCTGCTCTCTCAGAACCTACAGCTCTCACTGTCTCCTTGCCCTTCCTCAGCCAGCCCTCCAGCCCAGCCATTATCATCAGTTGATCTCCCATCACCTTGTCATAAAGCTCATTCTCTCTGTTTTCTGTTCTCCAATACTGTCCCCTCTCCTTCTATATCCACCTACCAGCAAGCTCCTCATGCTTCCCCCTAAGTCATGGCTCCTCCCCACATACTGCCAGTTAAATACACTAGAGATACCCTGCTCAGCATATATCTCAGAAAGTTCAACAGATACTATGTTGCTAGTACCTTTTCTCCAAAAATGATGACTTGAGAGTTGCTTGAAGTTTGTGTAACCCAAATGTTACCAGAGAAAGATGTTGGAGCAATAAGTTCCACCTCCTGTACTAGCTAGATAAAATGTCCACTACCAATCTCTTTTTTTTTTTTTTTTTTTTTTTTTTTTCTTTTTTTTTATAGTTACTTATACTTTATTATTCATTATGAAGCCAATCTATACTAATAAATATACAGCAATTCTACCCTCTATTCAATTCTCCTAGAGGGTCTCTCTCTCTTTCCATTGTACCAAAAGACTATCTGACTATCAATTACTATAATTCTTCTACTACTCTGCTTACAAATACCATCTACTAGGCATATTTACTAACTACTCTAGAGATTCCATCCCATCTTTCAGTCAGACAGAAGATCTCTCATCAATCACTCGCACCATACCACCTTCTCCTCTAAGCTCATCTACCTACTCTTCTCAAATACAAATAATTAATATTCAGCTAACTCCAGTCATACTATGACTATCTACTTCATCATAAGCCACTTATTGCTAATACACCCTACCAATCTTACCTTCAGATCCCCCCATCTACTCCCTACTCTATCCATCTGTTACTCTATCTCCAGATGACCCCCAATCTCTCTTCAGAAGTTACTAATAATCTCACAATCCTCTAGCCAATGTTTAGGTATCTGTATAAACTCTCTCTTCTATCTTATATTATAATACTCTTTATAATTAAAGTACTCTCTATTAACTAAATATCCTGAGCAAAAATTCAATATGATATTCCTTCTTAGTAAGCATCACTAGACTACTCAGTACTTTAGAGAAAGTTATTACTGTACCTTATGACTGACCAGATACATATTAGCTCAGTTTTACTCCTTACTAATTCCAACTATCTACCAGTCAACTGGCTACAAATCCTGTCCTATCTCTCTCTAGTACTCTATGCCAATACTAATATTAAAGTCAATTAGTAAGAAATCACTCAGAAGTAGCCTATCCTACTACTATATCACTGAGCTCCAATTTATATATATCTCTCTCATTATTTTATTACTATAGGCTAATCTAATGAGCTTCATCTATTACTCTCTAGACCAACCAGTGATAGCAGATCACTCAAAGAGTCTCTAGAAGAGAATCTCATCTCTCAGACTTTCTGCATCAATAACACCTATCTACCTCAACAGTTCTCTTCATCCACTAAGCTCTTAAGCAATATAACTACTTAAGGAAATCCATCAGATCAAGACCTCTCATATCCACAGATATTGCCAGGACCCTCCAATCTATCTAACACTATTTCCTAGCCCAGATTTAGTCTTTTGCTATTTTCAATAATCTCTTCACTACTTAGGCTGGAAAATCCAAGTAATATATCAAATACTATAGCTTGGATAATTAATAAATACATATTAAGTATTGATGCTTGACTTACCAGAGAGATATGATGTCCCCCCTAGCTCCAAAGAGCCTCTCTCTAAACATCAACCCTTCTCTCCTATCAAGCTTTAGATAAGACAGAGCTATATACTGATAGAAGAATATTCAGATATCTCACCACCTCTTCTGTGGAGACAATTATTCCAATGTTATATATATCTACTCACCAGACTATTACTCAAAACTGTTATCTCATACTTATACTAGTTAAGCTTTGCCCCAGAGTATTCCTTATACTATTCTATTAGCTTCTACAGAGCATTCACATCTGCTACTGAGCTCAGACCAACTACCATATTATCTACAAAGACCCCCATCTTCTAAATAATACCAAAGACTGAGAGTCTAGCAATCTTATAGAAAATTCTGTCTATTAATAGTTCTAATGATATACTATACAGAATAGAGAACAATAGATCTCTCTGAGAAACCCCTCTCCCCAATGAGAAAGAAGTATTATGATAGTCATTTTATACAAAAGTACTGCCCTACTGCCCTCTAATAGATGAATTATAAAAACCCAGAATCTGTAGAATATCAATTGTATCTAATACCCTCTCTAGTCAGACTTACCAAATATGATTATAGACCTTCTTCTAATCTAGAAAGACCAATCTTCCATTCAGTCTATAAGCCCTCACTCTCTCAATCACACTATATATCTACACTGTCTTATTACTAATAAGCTAGCTCCTAATATAGCCCTGTTACTTCTCACCTAATATCTGTTGAGCCACTCCTTATAGCCTTATAATAAGAACCTTTGTTACCAGCTTTCTGTCTATATATAAAAGTATTATCAGTCTCCAATTCTTCTAATTCTCTCTCCTGCTCTTATCTCTATATAGTAGTACTATCAGACTAAGGTCTTGCCCTCCAATCTACTTACTAGTTATAAGAACAAAGTCACAAAGTACCACTATCTCCCCCAATACCCCTAGAACTCCAATTACCTTTTTTCAAATATCCCAAGATAGACCATCCTCACCTGGAGCTGTACTAAATTTAGTAGCTACCAAGACCTATAGAATCTTCTCTACTTGAACTGGTAGTATCAGATTATCAAAACTATCTATTCTCAGAAGATACTAATCCTCCAGAGCATATCTGATAGCCTCCTCATCTGAACCCCCTTCCTTCTCACTCAACAGACCTCTCTATCTTTTCTTCAGAGAATCCAAGATCTGCTGTATTCTATACACTAAGATATTCTTCTTATCTAGCACTTCATCCTAACTCTGCCTCACTCTCTAGGTCTGAAAAAGTCTTGACAAATACTTAGAAGGCCTCTTGCTCTCCTTAAGCCCCTGTTATCTCAATATAGTAGCCATTTTCTATATATGAAACTCCTTCTCCTCTCTCAACAATCTCTCTAACTTCTCTACCTCTAGTCAAATCTGCTCTATTCTCCAGTCTTCTATAGTATTCTGACTTAACTAACTGATCTATTCTAGATATAATCTCTCTAACTAATAAGAAGCCCACTATACTCTCCACTACTATTGAGCTCCTCAAACCCTACTAATTTTATTCCAATATACTCTAGCAGTCTCCTTTAACTTTACCTAGCAAACTTCTACAAAAGATCTCTTATAATTCTAGTTACTAATCTACAACTCAATGTCTACTGCTTATATCTCTCACAATCTCTTCTCAGCTAATAGAGAGAAATTAAGACACTAGTGTCCAAGCTTCTCCCTGCTTCTCCCAAATAACTCCTACTCTCTCACCCCTCAATGGTCCAATTAAGACCACTATTCTACCTCAAGATCTATTTAGATATTTATCTCCAAGTATTCAGCAGTTAGTATCTAATCAATCTATATATTAAGTTCATTCATCCAGTGGGTGTAAACCCTTCTATTATCCAATACCAATCTGTCAGTATCTACTAAAGAACTTAAATACTCTACTCTCTCTCATATATTCAGACTACCACTTCAGTCTCCAGCATTCTTCTCTCTATTAGTTCTATTTAATAGTATATTCTATACTATATTAAATTTCCCACCAAGTACATCTACTCAAGCCTCAGTAAGTATATCACACTCAAGAAGTCTATTCAACCACTCTACTCTATCTCTCAAACTACAAGATAGTAGTAAGAGTTAACAACTCTTGGCTCTCACCCAGGGCTCCTCCACTCTCCCCAAACTAACTACTTCTTCCAACCTCTGATCTCACCAAGATCACCTTTGTCTCTCTACACCAGTATCTCTATCTTGTCACACCAAATTGTAGCCCTACTCTATTCCTTTACCTACTCTTACTCATCTAAGTTCTTCTTATAGTATATATCCTATAACAGAAAGAGATCTGTATCTAAACCCTGCAGCTAAGTAAAAATGTTATACATCTCACAGAGCTTCTGAAGTTATTGACATTTAGTAAGAAAATATTAATTGTACTATTTATAGGAAAATAATTTATAGAAAGAGCCCCACTCCTCATAGCTCTATACTCATTTTCTCTTAAGTAACGTCTAGACTATGCTTGATTACAACCTCTACTACCTCAGTCTTCCTTGCCTCCAGCTTGGCCAGAATTTCCATAATTATCTCATCATTCTTCTTTATTATATCCTCTTTATATTTCTTGTAAGTCTCTTACTAGTATTATAGACCATATTATTACTTAAACCAGAAAACAGTCCTCTCTTCTATAATTGCCACTAATTCAGCCTCTCTAGTCTCATCAATCTTATAACCTTCCTTCTTTAGCAAGACAGCCAATACTTCAGTCTTCAGTTTCTCTATTAGTTCATCTTCTCTCAATACTTATTCATATTGTTTCTCACTAACCACCTACAAGTTCACCTCTCCCAACTCCTCAGCAGTCAAGCTATTCATTATCTTAATCATTTACATCAAGTCTCCAATACTCTTCCTACCAGAGGTTGATGGTCTCACTTCTCCTTTTATCATAATATCAGTACTCACACTTATTAACTCATCTTACATCTTCTCTGAAATATGCTATAACTCCTTCTCTATAATTCCAACTATCTGCTCTCTCTTCACTACTTTGAGTACTCTAAATCAAACTCTTTGCATAACTCTCTCATCTTAAATCTATCTCACTCTTCTTATCCTAAGCAGTAGTTCTTACCTCTAGCCTCTCTTTCTCCTCTCAGACTTCTAGCATATCTTTATTATAAAGCCTCTTATCTCTAGTCTCTCTACTCTCTACTATATCTCCCAGAAATCCCCCAGCTCTACTCTCAGCTCAAATGCTCACCATCAATCCTCTAGAGGCCCTACTAGCCCAAGCAGTGGGTCTAACCTTTAAACTTATCAATAGTTTCTTCTGTCACTTCCTCTCCTGAGCCTTCTCTCATAATATCTTATTTATTTATTATCTTTTTCCATTTACTATCTCTAAGTACATCAATATCTCATAAGCCCTCTATACTATAGCCTAATACTCTACCACTCTACTGAGCTTCTTCAAAGTCTTTAGCAGATCCTTTATACTCCTCTTTACCCTCATTACCTTGTATACAAATACTCTCTACATTATTACTGAAGATCAGTCTCAAGCCTTCTCAGTAGCCTCTCTTCCAGTAAGCTAGAGCTGGATATCTACATCTTTAGTTCTGAATACTATACTCTCTTAGATCTAGAATTCAATATCCACTATATCACTATACTCTACTATCACCTCCTCTACTCTCTGCTTAGTCTCAATAGTCATCAATATAGAAACTTCTTTCACCAGAAGCTGGACCACTCTGGGGTCCCATCTTATACAATATACCATTAGTACTGCTACCTTCTCAAATACCAATCTAGTCTTCAAAGTCTTCTCTAATGATCTAGCCTCCTCAAAGTTCACCTCACTCCCTCCAGTATCTATAAAAATGTCATCAAGGCTGTCTCAGTCATCTACTTCAAAATCAGCCCCAGTATCATCTTTACTATTACTGTCAGCCCTCAGAAGTACAATATGATGACAAATTCTAAAGTTGACTTCTTGAGTAATAGAGTTACTATCAGGCCTATCATACTGTCTGTTAGGTTCTCTTTTCTTACTCAGCCCACCAGCCTAGCTCTACTATCTGCTATTATATCTGGATTTTTTTTCCAGATTCTCTATTCTACCAATATCAGCTATTTCTAGCTACAACTCTTCTAGCCTCTATGCTCACTTTCTCAGGCAGAGAGCTCTCAGTCCTTCCCAGACTCACTCTGCTCTTTCCACCAGCTCTATCAGCCTGAGTGTCTACTGGTCAATCTCCTACCTTCACTTTGTTAGCAAAGCTTATGGGCCCTAGCCTGCCCCTACTTCTGCCAGATACTAGCTACTCTCTAGACCCTCCTTGACCATTCTTACCACTGAGAAAGCCCAACTCTATATTATCTGATATATTGCCAACCAAAGGCCCCAGATCTGTCTGATCCAGTATATCTATCAGAACTCTTATATATCATCATATTGCTAGTTACTTTTCTTTAAAAATAGTATTAAAAGTATTGTAAAAGCTTGTATAATGTGAATTATAGTAGAGAAAGATACTTATTATCTACCACTAATCTCTCCTACTGTCTCATCTGCTCCTTCAATCTCATTCTCCTCTCATTCTCAAATATATATAGTTAATTTTCAGCTAAACCCACTCACACAGCTAGTACCTACTCAACTGTGAGTTAATTATTATCAATATACCTCACCAAATATATCTTCAAGTCTCTCTAATGATCTCTCTCTCTACTCTCTCAACTCTATATTACTAACTAATATCAAGAAATCTCTAAGGACCTCATACTCACTCAGTTAATATTTAGGCATCTGTATAAATCCTTTCTCTTACTCTATATTATAGTACTCTTTATAATCTAAGATCCACCCATTAACTAAATGTTCTGACCAAAAGTTCAACATGATATTCCTTTTTAGTATATACCACTATACTACTTTGAACTTTAGAGGAAGCTACTGCTACATCTCAGTACTTTAAGGTCAGAGATTAGCTCAGTTATACTCCTCACTAATACCTACTAACTATCAGCCAATTGGTTACATATTCTGATCTATCCCACTTTGGTACTCTACTTCTAAACTAATGTCAAAGTCCAATATAGGAGAGTCACCCAGCAGAAGCCTATCTCACCTTCATATTACTTGATTCTACTATATGTATCTCTTCTTTAGTATATATCTCATTAATATAAATTAATATAATAAGTACTATCCACCATCTCCTACCAGAATTCCTTGAATCTCATATATTTACTATCTCTCAATCTAACAATAGACAACAAATTATCAGAGAATCTCCTAGGAGAGAATCTTATCTCTCAGATCCTCTGTATCAAAGACACCCATCCTCCTTCTTATAACTCTATAGTCCTCTTCAATCACCAGACTCTAAGGTAGTATAATCTCTTCAGAACATCTACCAAACAAACTCCTCTCCTATCTACCAGAGTTGCTAAGACCTCTCAACTTATTTGACTCTTCTTCCTAGCTCAAATCTAGTTCTTTACTATCTTTAATAACCTTTTTACAATTTATGTAGAAAAGTCCAAGTAGTATACCAAATATTAGAGCTTCAGCTGTCAATAGATATTTATAATTGATATTTACCCAGTAAGATAAATATGGTACCCCTTCCAACTTTGGCAGATATTCTTATTCTACTATCTTCCTTTCTCACTATGCCTTAGGTAAGACTGACCCATATACTGATAGAAATATACCAAGATACTACATAGCCTCTCTTATAGAGACAATAGTTCCAACTATGTCTCCACAAACTAAACTATTTCTAAGCACTATTGTCTCATACTTATACTAGTTAAGCTTTGCTTCTGAGTACTCCTTATATCAATCTACTGTCTCTCTCAATGTACTCACATCTATAACTAAACTAAGTCTAATCACTATATTATCTACAAAGGCCCCAATATTTCATTCCACTCTGAGGACTAAAAGCTCTGATATATAGTGATGAATCCTATCTATAAATAGCTTTAATTACAGAGTATAAAGGAGAGAAGATAATGAGTCTCTCTATGGAACTCCTCTTCTCAAAGAAAATATAATACTATAATGATTATCATACAGAATTACTGCCCTACTATCATCCAGCAGACCAATTATCAATATCTAGAATTGATGAGAGATACTAATCCTCTTAAATGTCTTTTTCAGCCAAACTTACCAGAACCAATTGTAGGGCTTCTTCTGATCTAGAAAACCCAGTCTCCTATTAAGTCTACTTGCTCTTACTCTTTCAATTACACCATGCACCTATGTCATCCTATCTCTAATCAGTCTGTTACTAATAAAGCCACTTTGCTTAATCACTAACATTTGTTGGGCCATCCTATGTAATCTTACAATAATTATCTTAGTGATTAGCTTTCTATCTATATCTAAGAGTATAATCAGTTACTAATTCCTCTAATCTTCTCACCTGCTCCTATTCTTATATAGTAGAGCTACCAGACCAAGATCCTGCTCTCTGACCTACTCTCTAGATACAATGACAGAGTTATAAAGTACTGTCATCTCTCCAGAATCTCTACTATCTTCTTCCAAAAGTCCCAGAACAGGTCATTCTCACTAGAAGCTATATCCAATTAGTAGCTAAATAAATACTCACAATCTTATCCTTCTGAACTAGCAGAGTCAGACCCTCAAGACTCTCAACCAGCAGAGGGTACCAATTATCCAGAGAGTATACAATAGTCTTCCCATCTGTACTCTCCTCTTTCTCAATCTACAGACCCCTCAACTGGTCCTGCAATCCAAGATCTGCTGCACCCCATCTACCAGAGTACTACTCTCATCCAACATCCCATCTCACTACTGCCTTACTTTTCTTACCTACAAAAGTCTAGATAGATATCAAGAAGGCCTCTCACTTTTCTCTAGTCTCTGTTACTACAACTAAGTTGCCATACTTTGGACTCAAGCCTTCTTCTCTATTCTCAACACTCTCTTCAACTCTTTCATCTCTATCTGAGTATGCTCAACATACTAATTCTCAATAGCCTTCTGACTCTACAATCTAGCCTATTCTCACTATAATCTCTCTAGCTGACATATCTCACTCTCTGCCTCCTCTATATCTCTTGGAACTTTTCAGCCTCACTCCAGTATACTCTAGTTGCCTCTTTCAACTTTACCCTGTGGACTCTAATTGGGAACTCTGTATGATTTCAGCATATAAGAGTTTTTAGAGTATATTTAATTTCTCAAAAAGATGCAAATTTTCAAATTCTTTAGATAATACAGATTTCTTTAAATGATAAGAATTTCATTAAATAGTATAGATTATGGAATATAGATTTTGTATAATATATCAAATTGGCAGATTTCTCCAATAGTAGATAATATTGATTTCTTAAATAGTAGATGATACAGATTTTTCAAATAGCAGATAATATGGATTTCTTAGGTGATAGTTAACATAGATTTCTTAGGTGATAGATAACATAGATTTCTCAGATAGCAGATAACATGGATTTTTCAAATAGTAGATGATACAGATTTCTTAAATGATAGATGATGTAGATTTCTCAAATAGCAGATAATATAGATTTAGTAGAATTCTTAAATAGTAAGAATGATAGTGATTCTTCAGGATTCAAATTATTCAAGTCAGAGTCTAAGGATTTGAATCATCTAAGTTGAGTAGATGATGGTAATTTTTTAATTATTACTATTAATATTGGTGATGAGTTCTAATTTCTAAGAAAGGTTACTAATTAGTGTGAGAAAATCTTCTATAACTACTAAATTATAATGTAGAGGATTTGGTATAACAAAGTTGATTTCTGTATAATATAGCAGATTTCATAATTTGTCTGACTTTATCTGAGAAATAAATTCTTGAGTTCTTTTGATATTTCTAGAAAGTAGATCAAATTAGCAGACTATTCTTCTTTATATTATTAAGTGAACTAGAGTAGAAAGAAATAAAGCTTATAACTTCTAGTAGTGGCTCTTGGTAGATATTCCTTCTAAGTATTGTAATTCTCTATAGATTAAGTAGCTCTTGATAGATATCTCCTAAGTATATCAAACATTTGACTTTTACTTTTCTTTTACTTTCTAACTAAGGTTACAATATATTTGATATATAGAGTATTTATATATATTTTGAGGCTATGGCTAAATATAGTATACTGAGTATATTCATATATAGTTATACTATATTTAATATTTATATCTACTAGTTGGAAATTCTGTATAAATTTTAATAGAAATTTCTATTAGAAATTTCATTGGAATTTTTGCTGACTTGTAAGATAGTTATGGATATTATAAAATACCTAACAGTTAGCTCTAATAGAAGTATTCCAAATCAATTCTAAAAATTATAAAATTTAAATATATAGCTTTCATACTAATTACACACTCATCTATTTTGTTAAACAATTATTATTTAGTAGCTTATACTCTAAATGACCATTTAATTTGAAAGGATGACACAGTATTCAATTTGAGATTCAATAGTTATTGTAATATACTCATAATTATTATTAGTTTCAGGACATTAGGCTATTGGTGAAATATTCTCTTTATTCTTATTCTTGTCATATTTATCATACTTATCTTTACTAAGTTTGCTATACTTTAATACTTTCTCCACTTTCTTCATCTCTTTCTGTTAAGACTTTTTCTCTTTCATCCTCATTTGCTTTTTCTTTTTACACTACTGCTTCTTCTTTTTTTACTTATACACCTTCTGCTTACATGTTTTCTCTGCTACTTCTCTTTATGCTTCTTTGACTACTCTTTCTTCTTTTGCTATATAGTCTCTTATTATGTATATTCAGCCTTCTCAATCTTGGCAAACTGAGTTCTTATATTGTTATTAGACATCAGGGTGACAAATATAAAGGCCTTTCAATTAGCTTTACTATCTTCTATAACTAAAGATTTTGCTGGTAGAATAAGATACTTCAAGGCCTTTCTCAGATCTGCAGTCTCTGAGTGCTTTAGTGTCTCATTCTCTTTCTTGAGTTCTGCAATCTTTAAACTAAGCTTAGTATTTTAATATCATAGAAACTCATTATCAATTATCAGCTTATCAATATATATAATATATAATATAAAAGTATGTGAACTGAATAGAGTTGTAGTTGTGAATTCTACTGATGTATCAGTTAGTAGTTAGGGTTGAGATAATAGGAATTGTGTGGATTATTCAGTTGCCAGAGATAGCTCAAGTCAGTCTGAAGTGATGATAGTCCAGTTAACTGATTATACTTCAGTAGTTCTAAATGTATTTATAATTGCTTATAATATATATATTTGTATGAGTGCTTTTTTAATAACTTAGACAAAAGTATACTTAGTTATAAGTATATTATTATTATTGTTACAGTATCTCTTACTTATACTATTATACTTAGCTTTTAGATTCTTAAATGAAATTTTACATAGCTGTAAGATATGTATTATATTAGATAGGAGTATATAAAGGAGAATGTCATTTTCTTAACAGAAGTTGATATAATATAGATTGATATAACTTAAATAGTCATTAAGCATCAATAGTATAGGTAGAGTCAGTAGAATGAATTTAACAAAATGTTTAATGAACTGTCCAAATAACCCTTCTTACATATACTCCTTTTGATAAGATCCAGAATAGTACCTACAAGTATACCTTCTAATAGACCTCTTATAAAGTATTTTCTATTATATATAAATAATAGTAAGATAAAAGTACTAGTAGCTAAAATGATAGTATAAATAGATATTTATTCTTTCAAGCTTCTCAGTATAATCTTGTGAACTTATTAAGTATTTTTTTTTGTCAAGAATCTTTTAAAGCTAATTGGTTATATTGAAGCCTGTTTTATCTATATTTTATATCTATACAGTAGTTAGATTCTTCTTATAAATAATAGCTTCCAACTTGTTAAAGTAGTTATTGATAATTACTGAGTTGTCTTTTTGTATATATGCTGTAGTCAAGGCCTGAGGCTTGCAGAAGAATAGCTCTGTATAATCTTATATAAACTGTTCCCACTATGATTAGTGAGGACCTCTCTTAGAAAAAGGAGTATAGTGATTACTAATATGAATTATCTCAAGAATAGTATAATTAATAGTTAATTCTATCAACCCAAATCTGATCTATTGTATATTCAAGCAGTATTTTACTGGTTTCTGCTCCTTTTCAGATATCAGTACTACATATGACAGGGTCTGAGTGAGAGAATAGACCATAGTCCAAGTGACTATAAAAAAAAAAAAAAGTATATTATAGTTGTAATTCCTTAATACTAAAGTAATAAGAGACCCTATGAATACTATAGGACTCAGACCCACTAGTAGAAGGGTAATTTTAGTGCTCAAGAGTATTTGCAATTACTGTTTTATTAGTAGATAGAGAAGATTTTATATTGAACATAATGCTTATAATAAGTATACTATTAATTTTATATATGATAAGTATTGGATATTAAAAACCAATTAATATTAAAAGTATATCATAGTACTTATATATATTATAAAACTCATAACTACCTAAGATATTATAATAAGTTAGCAGAAAAATATATTATGTTACTATCTAAATTTGTTACTATGATTTAGCTATATATTATATCTGATATACTAGATAATCAGAACTACTCTACTATATCAACTTGTATAAATAACTCAGATAAGTTAAATAGTGACATAAAGTATTTCTAGCTAATATACTATACCAGAATTTGAGATTCATATTCTCAATAGAAACAGCTAAATATTACTAGAAATAGTAATCTATAGTTAGCTATATAGTAATTAGATAGTAACTATAACTATTATCACGTAGTAGTCACTGAGTCCTTCAAATATGCCAGATTCTCTTCAAGGTGTATCTCTTAGACTAACTCAAGTTGTTATAAGCAAGTTCTTATTAGAGTGTCTTCCTAAGATCTATAGTCCTCAAACTTCTTATCTTTAACTGTCTTGTTATCTCTTAGATTGCTTGCAAGGAAGTGTGTATATTGCACTGAGAGGAACTGACTTTATTTCAGAGGAAATAAGAGGGATATTTATACAAAATATAATTCAATGGTTGCTAAGATATAAAGCTAAATATAAATTCCAATAACTAAAATTACTAAGTTCCAAGGCTGGCATTATTTGGTATTACAACAAAATGCCAGTGCTGGCATTATCCAGTATTACATGAGAATACCAGTGCTAGAACAATTTCGCATCACCTCAGAATACCGGTGCTGACATTATCCAGTATAACAAAGAACTTAGAGTAGAAAGTTCAGGACTAGGGGGGCTTCATCATCATCATCATCATCACTGAAGGAGATGAGATCTATGAATTCATCATGCAGGTCACGCGTTTTGTATACTTTGGGTATGTTGCTCATCTCGCATATGTCAAAGTCGTGCAGGATGACGTCATCACATTCGGCAGTGGCAGAAAAATCGAGAACAAGATCTGGAGCTCTCCAGTCTATGAGGTTCTCTTCCACAAAATAGGGGACAAATGTGGGGTCTTGGGGGGATCTAACCTAGATGCTTGGGCCTTGGAATACTGAGATCAATCCTTGCAGGAATTGGTCTGGGTTGTCCTGAAGGATAGGGTGCCAGAAGTCTTCTACTTCTTTGCTGTTGAGGGTGATAGTGGACTGGGCTTCTGTGGCCACCCTGGCTTCTAGTGCATTGATATGGCGGGATGATAGGTCTCTGAAATCTGAGACTCTAACATACTCTAAGTTGGGGATCGACCATGGTACATGCCTGAAGATCTGATGGATCTTCTTAGCTGTTCTCATTTTGCATATGTCCATGGGAGTGGTATCTCATAGCTCTTGGGTGCTGGCCTGTGGGAACTCCTGGCAGAGGAGGTTTCCTATTTCGTACTCCTGCCATATTTGGAGGCATTCGGTAGCAATGGTGATCCTTGTTTCCATTTCACGGCGGTAGAGGATAAAGTGATAGGGGTCTGCAGTACCCAGGTTGACACTAGGAGTCCTTCTTGAGCGGATCCTCATGGCTCTTCTGATGTCTTGGAACATCCTTTCTTCAACTAAGGTACCTTGGTGATTCCTTGACCTTGAGGTTTGATAGGCAGCAGGCATTTCATTTGTAGTAAGTCTTTGAACTATTTTGGGATTGGTGGTTCTTATTGGTTGCTGCTACTGTGGTTCCTTGGTCTTTCTTTTATATTCTTCAGGATGCTTGTGCTGTGGTCACAATGACTCACAGTTGGTCATCATTGCTCATCTTGTATGCCGTATGATCTTCTTATACTCTGATCTGGTGGCTTTGCAAGGAAAGGCTGTCTCCTGTGCTGATGTCATCATTCTGGGGTCACCATTACATCTTCCTTCTGAATAAGGATCTTCCTGAGCATCCTTATTCATTGGTCCAGTTCTGAAAAATTTGCTGATCCCATAACCTCTGACAAGGGGTCGAAAAGTGGTGTTTATGGGCTGGCATCTTCCCTTTGTATTTTGGTGTAATGGTGAAGAGTCACTCCCTTCATATAGAGCAAGGGCCTGATTCTGATCTTGACCAATCAGTTGACGGTTCGAACTCCTCTGACTGTGAAAGTCTCATGGATAAGTAGCTGCCAGTGCCGTATCCCTTAGAGAATGGTCCAGACAGATAGCTTGCTGGTCATGGGACATGCTGTTATAATTCGCAGACTAGAACCTTGTGGGCAGTCATCACATTTTGCTTCTCTTATATAGGTTTGTGGTACTTCTTGAGTCTGTTCCTGTGTACCGTAGTAGGCAGTATGGTCCCTGAGATTTTTCTAAGCCAGAAGGTAGTTCCCTTGATATCTTGCATGTAGAAGGGTCCTTCCCATTTAGGCTCCAGTTTTTGTGACCATGAGGCTTCTACCATATTTTGATACAGTAGAACCTTTTCTTCGATTTGGATGGGTTCTAGGGCCTTGTGATTCTTTTTCGCATTCTTTCTTATTAGTGCTTGTGACTTGGTGATGTAATCTTCGGTCTTCTTTCTGATTTGGTGTAGTCTCCGGATTTCTGCATCAACCCATCTCCAAGTTAGGTCTAGATTTGTGGCTGAGGTTCCATCAGAATCTTCTTCTCCAAAGAGCAGCTCTCTTGGGGTAAAATGTGTGCTCTGTGACTGTATGTCTCATAAGACAGAGAGGGCAGTTGGGAGATAGTTATCCCAATTCTCATATGTCTCTGAGATTTTTGCTAGGATATTCTTGAGGGTCTTGTTGGTTCTTTCTGTCTGTCCATTTCCTTGAAGGTGGTACGCAGTGGTCTTGATGTGCTGGATCTTGTATTTCTGATACATCATTTCATGGAATCCATTGACAAATTCTGTACCGCGGTCTGTGGTGATTTGCTTCGGTGTCTTGTAGCAGCAGATGATTTCTCGATGCAAGAAGTTGGCTATAGAGAGGACATTGGCTTCTTGTAATGCTCCTGCCTCTATCCATTTGGTAAAGAGGTCTACGATAACTATAATATAGTGATTTCCTGATAGTATTACTGGTAGTGGTCCAATGATATCCATTGCAATGTGGTGGAAGGGGATAGGCTCAATTCTCGATGACCCGGGTGCCTGGTCTTACTGATCTTGTTTCTGTTTTTGGCACTTGTTACACCCTTTGACAAATTGGTGCAGGTCTTCTTCCATCTTGGGCCACCACATAGTTCTTCTTGCCTTGTTGTATGTGTTGGTTCCTCCTAAGTGTCCTTGCTCATGTACTTCCTTCATTACTTGATACTTCTTGTGTTTAGGTATTACTAGCTTTCCTCCTTTTCTGAGTGTAGTGTTGTCTAATTCAAACTGTTTCCAAGTCCGGTTGATGATAGTGATTGTCCAGGATTCGAGGTGGTTGGGCATCTTCTGCTGCCCAAGGTAGCTGATTAATCCATAGTATAGCTCTTTATTTATGTTGAATGGTCTTGATGGGGGTGTTTTGGGGTGTCCTTGAGAGTGCATCAGCATTGGTGTTGGTCTTTCCTGAGCAGTGCTTGACAGTACAGTCATACTCTTGCAGCCTGTAGATCCATCTGACATATATTCCTTTGGGGTTCAGAGTGTGGAATAGCCAGGCAAGAGCAGAATGGTCTGTTTGAATGGTGAAGTGTTTCCCAACTAGGTAGTATTGGAACTTGTCTACTGCCCAGACTACTGCTAAGCATTCAAGCTTGTATGACTCATAGTTCTGTTCTGCTCTGCGGGTACCTCGGCTTGCATAGGAGATGATATATTCATATCTATCTTTCTTCTGAGCTAGGACTGCTCCAAGTCCTACTGCACTTGCATCTGTCTGCAGGATGAATTCTAGGTTCCAGTTGGGTCTTCTGAGGATGGGTGCTTGGGTCAACCTGGTCTTGAGTTCATTGAAGGTTTCTTGGCGCTCCTTGGTCTATTCGAATTTGGTCTCCTTCTTCAGTAGCTCATAGATAGGTGCTGCAATATTGGAGTATCCTTTGATGAATCTTCTGTAGTAGCTGGCCAGTCCAAGGAAGGCATGGACTTCTGTGGTTGTTCTGGGTCTTGGGTAGGCTGCAACAGCCTCAATCTTCATGGGATCTGTGTGGATTCTGGTCTGGTTGATGAGGTGTCCTAGGTAGGCGATTTCTTAAGCAGTAAACTTGCATTTCTTGGGCTTGATGTAGAGGCCATGCTCCTTGAGTCTCTTGAGGGCTAGCTGTATGTGATTGACATGTTCCCATGCAGTATTGCTGAAGATGATCACATCATCAACATAGACAAAGAGCCATTTTCTGATCTCATTGCTGAAGACTCTGTTCATCATTTGCTGGAAACTTGCTGGGGTATTGCACATTCCAAATGGCATTCGCAGGTAGATATAGGTGGCATTAGGTGTGATGAAGGCTGATTTCTCACTGGCATCTTGAGTGAGACTGATCTGATGGAAGTCTGAGAACAGATCCAAGGTGGTGTAGTATTTGGCTTTGCTTCTAAGGGTGGTAAGGATTTCTTGAATATTCAGTAAGGGCTGTCTATCCTTCTTGGTGATGGCATTGAGCTTCCTGTAGTCAATGCAGAGTCTTGGTGCAAACTCTCCAGGCTTGCTTTCTTTCTTTGGGGCTAGGACATTGGGTGAGGCCCAGGGGCTGATAGCTTACTTGATGATTCTGGCTTCTTCCATTTCCTTGAGTTCTGCTTGCAGCCACTCTCTGTAGGCAGGTGGTATGGGTCTGGCTTTCTGGTAGATAGGCTTGATATCACCAGTGTCAACTTCATGGTAGTACTTGGGTTCTTGATTGTGGATATCCCTAAAGTCTGTAGCAAGTACTCCTTCATTCTGGTGCATGATCTTGAGAAGTTGTTTCTCTAGGGGAAAGTTTTCTCCAATGGTATATGTGTGCTTGTTCTGGTCCTTGTCTTTCTTGTGCTCAAGTTCAGTAATCTTAGTAGTGGCATAGGCTCCTCTTCCAGTAGATCCAAAGCCTTATTCTCCTCTCTTGGTCTTGATGAGTTCGATGGCTTCTATGATCTTTGGCTTCTTGACTTCATGGATCAGTATCTGGCCAATCCTGTCATGCTTCTTGACTTTGAAGGGGGTGGTGTAGTTGTGATTTCTGACTATGAGGAAGATCTCACCAGTGTAATCAGGGTCAATTACTCCTCCTTCAACTGAGATTTCGCTTTTGGCCAGGCTGCTCCTGGTCTTGATAATTCCAGCATGGTTTTCTGGCAGCTTGACTCCAATTCTGGTGCCAAGTAGGGTAGTGGTCTGTGGTTCGAGGGTAGCATCTTGAATGCTGGCAAGGTCCATTCCTATGGCTCCTTCAGTCTTGTATTCTGGGATCTTAGCTTTGGGGTGAAACTTTTTGACCTTGAGGGTGATGTCTGATTCTTGTTTCTCCTCATCGTCACTGTCAGCTTGAAGCTCTGGGGGCTGGTCATCTTCTTCGGCTTTCCTTTTTGCTTCGGCGGCTTCTTGCTCATGTTTCTGTTGGCAGATTTTCCTGACTTCACTGATACAGGACCAGCAGTCATTCAGGTGTTCGGAGCAGTATATCCTAGTACCATGGGGGCATCTTCCTTGAGGTGCATAGCCATCGATGATCTTGTTGTACCACTGCTCATCTGTGAGCTTGGGTGTCTTGCTCTTGTTCTTGTTCTTGTTCACCGAGTGCATGAAGACCTCTGTGTCTTCTTCATCTTCTTCCTCCATGTCTGGTAGGACTCCTTTGTAGACATTGATAGAGACTCGTATCTTTCTCCCTCTGTAGTTGATCTGCATCTTCTGGGCATTGAGGTCAATGATGGCCCTGGCCTTGTGAAGCCATTGGTTACCAATGAGGATATCATAGTTGGTGGCACTTGTAACAATCACATCTACTGGGATGGTAGCTCCTCCTATCTTGATGGGGACTTCTCAGATTCTGCCAAGGGGGGTAGCTCATGTACCGTCTGCTATAACATAGACCATCTTGGTGGACTCTTCAATATCCCAACCTAGGTGGTCAATTGCCTTCTTGCTCATGAGGCATCCTCCAGCACCAGTATCAATGATGGCATCAAAGATATAGTCTTCAATCTGGCAGGGGGTATAGGCTGATGTCTTGCACTAGTCTTTGGATTCTTCACCTGAGTTCTTGGATTCTTCTTGTGCATTGTGAGCTTCTACAATCTTGTACTCTTGATTCTTAGCAGTAGTTGCAAGTCCTACTCTCAACTGCTGTCTGAAGGCAGGGACTTCAGCTAGTTGTCCAAAAGTGGCATTGACCTTCTGTTCCTTGAGGTCCTTGTAGATGTCATACTGGTGGATCTTGGTCTTGCACAGCTTCTGTTCCTTCTTGCTTTCACTTTCTCCTGAGACTGGAGTAGTGCCTTCAATAATTTGGTGGGCAGCTTCATCTAACTCTATGTCTTGATCAATCTCCTTGGGTTGGGTCTTGCTTTGAATGGTGACAGCTGGGGTCTTCTTTGGTCTTCCAACTGACTTGCTGTTGCTTTTCTTGTCATAGGGCTTGGACTGGGTTCTGGTACCTTCAGTAGCAGGGTAGAATTCAAGCTCCTCGTAGTATTCTTCATCATCAGTATCACCAATCTCCTCGATGACTACTGCATTGGTTTGTTCTCTAGTTCTACTAGCATTGCTTGGTTGGGCTTTGCGTCTCGTTTCGGTCATGCAATTCTTTGCATAGTGGCCTTCTTCTCCACATCTGAAGTATGTGATGTTATTACGTTCTTCTGTAGTAGCTGCAAATCTCTGTACTGATCTCCTGTTGGCGCTTCAGATGTCTCTAACAACATCACCAAGGTGTGCAGTCATCTCGGCAAACTGCTTGGCAAGTTCTTCCACTGGGTCAGCTTTGGTTGTCTTGGGGGTAGGTGTGGTTGGTTGTCTGTTCACAACTATAGCAGGTAAGATACTAGTTGGCTTTGATGGCTCCATCTTGATGCCAGTTATTTTCTCCATTGAGTGTTCAGCAGGGTGTCTGGCAGTCCAATATCTCTGTACAAAGACCACTTTCTGATCAAGGGTTAGTGCAGCTGGGGTAGATCAGATTGCTAGAGCAATTTCGGGGTGAACTCCTTTAAGGAAGGTTGAATCTGCTATTTGTTCTTTGAGGCAGTCATCATAGCCAGCCAAGATAATCTGGTGGCAGATTCGGGTATAGAATGAGTTGGGATCTTCACTAAGTCCCTGGCAGATAGTATTGAGTTAATCCTTGAGAGCTTGCTTGATCTCTTCGGTATAATATGTTGTTCTGAGGAAGTCCTTCATGTTGCCAAGTTTAACTGCATCAGCACCAACAATGGTGGCTGCATTAAACTTGTCTCTGGCAGGTCCTCTGAGGCTGACTGGTAGAAGGGCCAATTGAGCATCCACACCCAGGGCTCGTATGGCGGCGAATTGTTCAAAGTCTTCAATGAAGGTCAGGATTGACTCTTCAGTAGTATATCCATAGAATGTAGGGGGACGCATTTCCATCTTGTCTTGAATTCTTGCAGGGGTGACTCTTGTAGTCAGGGTAGTTATTGTGGGGGTTGTTCATTTTTTAGCTTGAAAGTGAGGGATTCATCTTGAATCACCAGCCAATGGGCACCAAGTTGTCACATAGTGGTCGCTGAGTCCTTCAAATATGCCAGATTCTCTTCAAGGTATATCTCTTAGACTAACTCAAGTTGTTATAAGCAAGTTCTTATTG
>RBNI01000996.1:0-25232 GCA_003990745.1 Jimgerdemannia flammicorona | reverse complement strand
CACTAGAGTCACTTAGATGTCATTACTAAGACTCAGGGGAATGTGTGTGTGTGGGGGGACTTGATTCTTGTATCAAGGACTGAACTAAAACTGCTTTATTTCGGATGGAAACTGGGGGGTATTTATACAAGTTGGTCCGCGATTTCTGACTAAGTGTGAGTGACTAATTTGGTAACTATCATGAGGTTTGTGATCGTGACCTTTATCAGGTGGTTTTGGATAAAGAATATCTTTGTGATCAGGACCTCAATTACTAGGCAATGATCAGCAGCTGTGGCAACTGTTGCTGCGGCGCCGGTTGTCAGGGATAAGCTAAATATCGTTTTCCGCGTCATTTCGCATCGTCCGTCATTCGTAATTCGTATGCCGCGCTCGATCGTATGATGACGTCATCGCCGGGTCACGTGATCATTCGTCGTTCATCGCGTCCCATCTGTTTGCTCGTTCTATTACACCTTCACCATCTTTTTCCAGAAGTCCCACGGCAATCCATCCTCTCCTGGTAAAGTTCCAAGTTTAGTCACTGCAAGGATACTCTGAATCTCCTCTCCTTGTACCAGTAAGACCAAGTCACCCAAATCAGCTACCCACAGCAACCCCCACTCCTCAAGTGTATTGGCAATCACCTCTTCCACTGCACCCCCTTCTTCCTCACTCCACAAATTCTGCCATCGTGCCTTCAAAACTCCTAAGATCTGCTGTGTGCCATACACCATATCCCCATTGGCATCCAGGATGCCATCCCACTGATGCCGCACTCTCCTAGCCTTGAGGAGTCTCGATAAGTACCTAGTAGGCCACTCACCCTCCTCAAGCCCCTGCCACCATAGCCGGGCAGCCATACCTCGCATATGAGTCTCTTCCTCATCTCTCAACACCTGTTGTAGTTCCACTAACTCCAATTTCGCCCTCTCAATCCACCAGTCCTCCACTCCATCAGAAGTGAGTAGATCGGCCCAATCCAATTGCAGTCTCCGCAGCCTATTGGAAGCACACCTTGTACACTCCTTCCTCTACCTCTCAGCCTCCCTACTGGCTCTTCTCCAAAAGACCCTCGCAGCCTCTTTCAAATGTTTCCAACAGACATCCACAGACAAACCCCCACACTGCCACACAGCAACCTTCGCCTGAATGTCCTCTGCCTATGAGTCCCACAACCCCTTCTCAGCCAGCAGGGAGGAGTTAAGGCACCAATGTCCGGGTCCATCTCCACTCCCCCCAAACTGCCCCTGCCCTAACAGTCCCCAGTGGTCCGACCATGGGCACTACTCCACCTCTAACGACTTCCAAACATCGGCACCCCAGTACTCAGCCATCAGAATCCAGTCAATCTGGGTATCTAAGCCATTCACCTAATGCGTATAGACCCTTATATCACCCCACCGCATTCTGCCCATATCCCCCAATGAGCTCAACCTCTCCACCTCCTCCCACGCCCCCAGCCCCCACTTCTCCCCCCTGCATTCCTCCCTCCATCAGTCCTGTCAAGATGTTGATCCCAAACCATATTAAAGTCCCCCCCCAGAACATCCACCCCTTCCTCCAAGAGAATACCCTCCTCCATCAGCTCCTCAATCCACACAATTCTCTCACCCCTAACTACAGAGCAGTAGCAAGAGCCAACTCTCACTGACTCCCACCCCGGCCTCTACCAATCTCCCCAGACCAGTCGATCTCCCCAGCTCCTGATACTCTCCAAGTCCCCTCTACCCTTCCTCACCAGAATTGCCACCTTTCCAAACCAAGCAGTGGCCCCACCCCATTCCCTAGTCCACTCCATCCTATCATCCTCATCCTCACACCTCACATCCTGTAGTAGAAAGAGGTCTGCCTCCAATCCCTTGAGCTAAGTAAAAATGTTCTTACACCGCCCAGATCCCCGCAGCCCATTCACATTCAAAGAGATTATATTCATTGTACTGTTCATAGGTAATAATGTTAAATGAATATCCCATCCTCTACAAGTCTGCATCTCGCTCTTCCTGCACCAAGTCCAATGCATGCTCAGCAGCTTGTTCTCTTTCCCCTGATTCCTGTGCCTCCAGCCCCTCCAGAAGTTCTACCATAGCTCCATCCTCCCTCTCCTCAAAGTCCTCCCTATACTCCAGACAAGCCTCCCTCCAGAGCTGCAAACCATGATGCTCATCCCAACAGTAGGCTGCCCTCTCACCTGCAACTACCACCAGCTCTGCCTTCCTCACTCCATCGACCTCATAACCCTCCCCCTTCAGGAAGATCACAAGAATTTCCCCTTTCAGTGCCTCCACCACACCCTTGCCCTGCTGAATCCTTTCCCAATGCTTCTCTGGCATTGCCCGCAGGTCCACCTCTCCCAACGTATCCACTGTGAGGTTATCCATCATTGTGCACATCCACAGCAAGTTCCCCACCTCCTTCCCTCCAGGGGTTGCCAGCCATCCTGCCTCCAACTTCGTGACATTGGCACCTACACTGGCAGCCTCATCCCACTCCTCCTCAGGGACATCCACCAGCTCATCCTTGCCAGCCACCACCACCTGGCCCCCTTTCTCCACATCCAGGACCCCAAAGTACACCTGCTGGGCCCCCTTCATCACCACATCCTCAGGTACCCTTCTCCTTACTGCCGGGCCCCTCCTGATAAGAGGAGGGGGGGTGTCATCCAATTCCTGTTCCCAGACCTCAAAAGTGCCGTCAGTATAGGGGTCCTTGCCCAGTACCTTCCCAGCCTCCTCCTTGCCTGCCTCAGCCTCCCCTCCGCTATTACCAGCCCAGACACTGGTATCGACGCCCCCAGACACCTCAGCTCCAATGGCCATCTTCTTCACCTCTGCCGTCATACTCGCCAGAAGCTCCCTCTGCCTCCTCTTCTTGTCCATGTGTACACGCTTCCCCTCTACAACCTCCAGATGCGTCGACTCTTCGAAAAGCTTCCAGGCCTTCGCCCTCCATTCCACTGCACCACCCAACTTCTCCAATGCCTCCAACAAGTTCTCCTCCTCCTCCTCACTCCCCTTCACCCTTGACATCCTACAGACGACAGCACCCCACATCAACACCAAAGGCCAGTCCCTCTCCTTACCTGTGGCCTCTCTCCCTACCAGCCTAATCCTGACATCCACATCGCCTGTCCTGATCTCCGTCCCCTCCCACACCCTGAACCCAACATCTACAATATCACCATACTCAGCCATCACCTCCTCAACCCTCCTCCTGGTCTCCACCTTCATCACCATAGGCACCCCTTTGACCAGCAACTGCACTACCCTAGGGTCCCACCTAAGGCACCTCACCATAGGTACTGCCACTTCACCAACTACCACTCCAGTCTTCATTGCCATATCCAGTGGGCCTGCCTCCTCAAATCCCACCTCCACCCCCTCCAGCCCCTTTAGGAACTTCACCGAAGCAGCCCCAGCCACCTGCTGCGAGATAAGCCCCAAGATCATTCTCGCTGTCACCGCCAAGCCTCGGAAGCACAAGGTGACCACAAACTCCGAGATCAACTTCTTGAGTAACAGTGCCACCACCAGCCCCATCACACCATCGGCCAGGTCCCCCTTTGAAATTGGCAGCACCAGTCTGACTCCACCATCAGCCATCACATCTTGTTTTTTTTCCAGATTCATCATCACACCCCCATCAGCAGTCCCACCCCCAGCCACAATACCTCTAGACCCTATGCTCATACCCCCAGCCAGAGAACCTCCCCCCCTTCCAGGGCTTGCCTTGCCCTTCCCCACCGCAGCACCAGCCTGGCTTCTAGTCAGCCATCCACTCCCCTTCACCTTGTCAGCAAAGCTCATACAGCCAGTACCTCCTCCATTCCCACCAGACACTAGCCCTCCTCCAGCACTCTCTCCACCCTTCGACCCTCCAAAGGCCCCCATCCCCAGGCCATAACCCCTCCCAACCTGCTGCCAGCCAAAGGCCCCAGGTCCACCAGACCCAGCATGCCCATCGGAACTCTTGCTCAAAGATATGTTTATAATACCTTTCCTCTGCTTTGTGTCAAAAAACTGTTGCCTGAAGCTTGTGTAATGTGAATAGTACCAGAGAAAGGTATCATTCATTTGTTGACTCATCCTTTATTACCCCATCTATCCTATATAATACAATGAGCCCACCCCCTATCCAATCCCCCTAGGGGGGCCTCTCCCCCCTACCCCTTCTCGATGAAACACTACTCTATCAAATACAATTCCCACCCTCCCACTACTCTGTTCACATATCCTTACCACCAAACCTCGCTGCTGCCCCCCTGAAGGACCCCAACCTGTCCACCAACCAGTCATCAGATCCCCCAGCAGCTCCTCTCATCTTATAACCCTCTCCTGCAGGCTCATCTGCCGCCCCTCCTCAAACACAAGCTACATAATGACCTGCCAGACCCATCCAAACTACTAGCACCTACCTGGCAGTGATCCAACTATCACCCACCCCCCCCACTAGCCAAGATCTCAAGTCCTCCCAGCGATCTCCTTCACCCACTGGCCTTCTCTCCACCCCCAGCCTATTCCCTATTTCAACCCAAAAGTCCCCCAAAACCTCACACTCTCCCAGCCAATATTCCGGTGTCTGCTACAAGCCCCCAGCTTGCCCAACATTGAAATACTCCTCACAATCGAAACACCCACCATCCACCTGCAATCCTCTCCTCCCTAACTATAGAGCAGTAGCAAGAGCCAACCCTCACCAACTCCCACCCTGCCACTTCCAATCTCCCCAGACCAAGTGGTCACCCCAGCTCCTGATTCTCTCCAAGTCATCTCTACCCTTCCTCACCAGAATCGCCACTTTTCCAAACTAAGTAGTGGCCCTGCCCCATTCCTTAGTCCACTTCACCCAATCATCCTCATCCTCACACCAAACATTCCATAGTAAAAATAGATCAGCCTCCAAACCCTTGAGTCAAGTAAAAATGTTCTTATACTGTCTCGAACCTTGCAACCCATTCACATTCAAAGAGAAAATGTTAGTTGTACTGTTCATAAGGAATAATATTAAAGGCAAAGTGATCTCATCCTCTTTTTTTTTTTTTTTTTATCATCTCTTGAACTCCTTTATTACAGACTATTTAATGCAATAACAAAAAACCACAAATCACTACTGGTATCATAAATATGCTGACATAGAATCCTTCAACTGACTCCTAATAATAATATAAGGAAGGACCCTTCAGCCCACACCTTCTTTCCATCTCACCCCCTTCTTGCCTAGTATGAGGTGCTCCTGATTCCTCTGGACAATGTCTTTTTTTTTTTTTTTTTTTTTTTTTTTTTTTTTTTTTTTTTTTTTTTTTTTTTTTTTTTTTTTTTCCAGTCCAGTTGCCTGCTTTATTATCAGTCTATGGTTAAATATACATCATCACCACCCACTACCCAATCCCCATAGGGGGGCTCCTCCCTACTTCCTCACAAATAAAGATCACTCTATCCCTCTGGACAATGTCTAACACCTTCTTCATGGCCCCCAACTGGTGCCTCTTCCCCTGATACCACCACCCTTGCACTACTTCCAAGAGGAGTCCCTTCCACTGCTCCACTAATTCTCCAATTCCCATCCAAGGATCTCTCTCGAACACCCATCACCAGTGTACTGCCATAAGTACCCAGATGCCGATAATCTGACCCAGGCCTCCCCAGATATCTCCAATTTCTCCCACCAGTCGATGCTTGACCACCCGACAAGTGGGACCCCCTGCCTGCCCACTCTCTTCCCCCCAATATCCTTCTAATGTCCACCAAAATCCTTCAAACCCTGGACAAGCTGCCAGAACATGTTCCGGTATCTGCACTACTCCTCTATCTAGTTCACAGCACCACTCACATTCCCTTGCACCATCCTCCACCATCCACCCTGTCCTATACCCCAGCATAACATTTCTCCGCATAAATCACCACCATACTACCCAGAACTTGGGTGGAGCAATCTTAAGTAGCGAGGTCCCCCAACCCTAAATCTGACCCCACTCCCACTCTTCTCCAAACCCAGCCTTCTGCCAACGAACTGGCCACCTCTCCAGCAGACCCATCCGGATCCACTCCATCACCTCAGTTAAAGAGTATTCTACCAATAGGTGGCCACCTATATGAATCCCACCAAAATGCCACCATCGTAGTTCTAGGTCCTCCTCTTCTTCGCCAGGGTCTGGGCCCATGAGCCCCATCGCTAGCCAAGCTTCCACAATACCCCACCAGAATCCCCGATAGTGCAATCTGCCAACCCTCCCAACCTGGAGCAAACCTCACATATCCTTCCGAACCTCACTCCAGGGGCAGAACCTAACTTCCCAGTTGTCCATAGCCAGTTTGCTTCAGCTCTCCCCTCCTAATTCTGCCATTCAACAACCCCACCAGCCCCAAAGTGCCTTCAGCCACCTTCTAAAGTCCACAAGCCCCAGACCTCCATCTGCCTTCGGTGTCACCATTATCTCCCAACTAATCTGTGATCTCCTTCCCTGCCAAAGCCATCCTTCGACCACCTTCTTCAGTTTCTGTACCACCCATCCTGGAAAGTCTAGGTGGTACCCTAAGTACCACAGCTTCGGCAACCAATATACATTCAAGACTACAATCCTCCCAACCAGAGAAAAGCCTCTCCCAGACCAGCCCACCAAGGCATTCTCTCACTTCTGTATCAATCCACACCACCACTCTTTCGGTAAAACTGTCCCATAAACCGAGAACCAGATACCCAAATATCAAACTGCCTCCCCAGGGCCAACTAAATGTCCAAAATGTCCATGCTCCCCCAAGCCAGCTCCAAGCTCCATGGTCTCACACTTGCCCCAGTTCAGCTTTGCCTCTGCCACCATCTCATACTGTCCTACTCCTTCCTGCAAGCTCACCACATCTTCCATACTGCCTAACCCTACCACCATATCATCTGGGAAGGCCCCTAGCTTCCAGACCACCTCCCCCATCTTCAACCCAGTAAGCCTTCCCTTCAGCCACGCCAACAAGAGTTCCAAAGATAAAATATAAAGCAGGGGTGAAAGAGGATCCCCCTGTGGCACACCTCGCCCTAAGAGAAACTCCGGGCCACTCCACCCATTCATCAACACTGCAGCCCGGCAACCTCGCACCAGACCCATCAGCTTTTGAGCCTCCTCCATGCCAAACCCGGCCTTCCATAGAACCGCCTCCAAGTAATTCCACCTCACCCTGTCATATGCCTTCTTCTGGTCCAAGAACACCATTTGTCCATCCACTTGCCGACTTCTACAACCCTCCAAAACATTTTGCACCCAGGCGGTGCTGTCTTGAATCTGTCTCCCCTTTACAAACCCTCGCTGATCATCACCTGCCAATTGGTAGATCCATTATTGCATTCTCCCTGCTAGAATCTTGGAGACCAACTTCCTATCCACATTCAGTAACATAATGGGCCTCCAGTTCTGCCACACTCTTCTGTCCCCTTTCTCCTTATAGAGCAGAGAGACTAGCCCTAAGGAGCCATTGCCAATCCAGTGGCCTTCCCCCAGTGTAAAGTTTACCATCTCTATGATCCATACCCCAAACTCAATTTGAAACTCCTTCCAGAACTCATATGGTAGTCTATCCTCTCCTGGTGATGAACCCGCCTGCACTTGCCTCAGCACCTCCAACACCTTCTCAAGGGTCACCCTACCCATGACTGCCCCACTAATCGCAGGCTCTGCCACCACTGGCCAGCTGCCCACCAAATTGTTATTGTCCTCCAATACTGCCTCTCCCTCTGCCAGCCCTCCATCATTCTGCCAAAGAGTGCACCATCGGCCAGAAATCTCTCCAAGCATATCTGTGATCTCAGTCACCTCTGTCCCATCCTCTCGCAACACTGAAGCCCAGCTGTGCCACACCCTTCTGGCCTTCAAGATTCCAGATAAGTATTTGGTAGGTCGCTCTCTTTCTTCCAACTGCTTCACTCGCAATCTTACCAGTAACCTATCCACCACTCTATCTTCTGCAGCCTTCAAAACTGACCGCAACTCAGCCACCTCCTTGACCAACAGGGAGCAATGTTCCCCTGAGGAATTCTCTCCCTCCAGAAGTCTCAGCCGCCAGTGAAGCCCCTGCTCTACTCTCCTTTCTCTATCCTTCTGCTCCCTTCTAGCTATCTCTCATACATCTCACCAATAAGCACCTGCCAAATGTTTAAATTTCCCCCACCACTGTGCTATTGACTGGCCACTGTTCTTCCACCATGCCACTTCCTGTCTTGCGATTTTGATGAACTGGTCCCGCTCCACCTGTCTCTTGAGTAGTGCCACATTAAGTCGCCATCTGCCCCCACTGCCACTGGCTGCCTGGAATCTCCCACTTGCCTCTACACCTCAGTGATCTGACCAGGGACACCACTGTATCTCTGTTGAATCCAAAACATTGCCCCAGCATTCTGCCACCAGAATCCAGTCAATTCTAGTGTCAATCAAATTCTCACTGACCAGATGCCACCTAGTAAATGGTCCTGACTTCTCACCTTTAAGTTGTTGCACTCTATCAACCAATCTCATCTCCTTTTCAACCTGAAGCCATCATGAGAACCCTGTAGAAACTGCCACACCGCCTCCACCATCAGACCTGTCTAGTGCCCTGTCACGCACTATGTTGAAGTCCCCTCCTAGAATGTCCAACCCAATCTCATCTTGTCCTCCCCAATCCAGCCAGTCTTCCACCCATTGGTTTCGCTCTCTGCTAACTGCTGGCAGATATGCAGAGCCAACCACTAGCCCATTACCAGCTCCTCCTTTCAATCTCCCCCAGACCAATCGATCACTAAATACCTTGACCTCCTTCAGCTCTCCTTTTCCCAAGCCAACCAAGATGCCCACCTGCTCATTCCACCCTGTGCTACCAAACCATTCCTTACTCCACTCCTCATAATCTTGCTCCCCATAGGCCCGAACATCCTGCAGAAACACCACATCATACCTTCTGGTCTTCAGCCACCAAAATAGCCACCTCCGCTTCACTCCATCATGCAAACCATTGACATTTAGCGATAATATATGTAGACTGTTCATCATCATGAATAAAAATGTTTAAAGTTCAACTGGAATTGCCACTACCTTTTCAGCCCTACCACAGATAATTGCCTTATGCTCCTCACAAATAGCCCTCCAAATATGGGCTCCATTCACACCACTGCAGAAGGCATCCACTCGCTCTGATGCCACCTTCCTAATGTCAGCCATATGGTCCTCATCTACCTCATATTCTTCATCAACCAGAAGTGCCGCCACCATCACTGTCACCAACTTTGGCCCCTACAACACCACATTGAGGAACCCTTCTCAGGCCTCCTGCAATCCATTAAATACATCCACTTCCTTGATATCCTCCTCCACAAGTTCCTCGAGCACTGCCTGGTACCAGTCATCTGCTGTCATCACCATGGGCCCAGGGGTGGCTGGCCTCGGGGTCCTACTCAGCTCCTGCAACATCTCTCTATCCACCAACACATCAGAAGCCACATCCACCAGGTCGTCCTCCTCTGTGCCTTTCTCCAGCCAAACCTCTGGGCATTCCCAATGAACATTTGCTGCTCCCGCTATGCAAACATCCTCCAACTGGGTCTCCAGTACCACCTCAATGACCTCCTCAAAGCCCCCAGCATTTGCCTCCTCCTTGTCAGCCCACTTCCCCTTTACTGGTGCATGAGTAGAGTTCTCCACACTCCCTAGTTGTGAGAAGGACACCTCAGCCATCTCCACCTCTTCCATCTGACTTTTGGCCATCTCTGCTCTCTCCTCTTCCTCCCTTTTCGAGCCCTGAAGGACGGTCTGCAGGCACTCTCAGTTTGCCCTTCGCCACCTCTTCCTCCTCTCCTCCGTTGGAATCCAGATCCAGTATTTGGCAAACTCCTCCCATTTCCTCTTCTGCAATTCCTTTGCAGCCTCTCTCTCCTCCAGAGTGATTAGCAATTCCTTCTCCTCCTGTTTCAAACCTTTCCTTCTCCACACTTTGCACTCCTGCCCTCCAACATGAACTACTTCTGGCCAGTCCCTCCCTTGCCCTGTGGCCTCCTTACCTTCCAGCCTCACCATCACCTTGCAGTTGCCATTCCTCAGCTTGGTCCCCTCCCAGAACATGAACCCAAAGTCAACCATCTCTCCAAAAGCCCCCAGTGCCTCTGCCACCATTCCTTTGGTCTCCTGTCTCCCCAATGTCAGCAGCCCTTCAATCATCAGTCGCACTGCCCATGGGTCCCACCTCAGGCACCTCACCATGCCAACCTTGATGCTCTTGACAACCAGCCCTTTCTCCAGGGCCTTCACCATCTCTTCCTCCTTGATAAATCCTATCTCAACTGCCTCAGCTGACAGGATGAACTTCAGCGACTCTGCCCCTGCAATCTCCTCTCCCACTAGCTGCAAGACCTCCCTGGCAGACATCCCCAGCCCCAAAAAATTCACGGAAATGGCCCATGTCGAAACTGACTTGTAGAAGAAGGGACGCACCACCAGTTCACCAGAGCCGGCTGCCATCATTACCTCCTTCTTGTTCTTCGAAACTCCAGCAGTCACCCCAGCCACTGGCCCAGCCCCAGGAATACCAGTCCCAGCCCCACCACTTCTAGACCCCTGGCCCCCAGCAGGCACCTGACCAGTCACCTGACCCGTCACCTGGCCAGTCACCTGACTCCTACCCCTGTCAACACTATGTCCCCCTTGCCCTGCTCCCATGGACCTCGTAGCAGCCCTCCTGCCCCCCATCACTGTGTGCCAACTCTCAATGCCAGCCTGCCTCCCCTGACCACCCACTCCTCGTGCCCCTACACCAGCTCCAATGGTCACCGCGAAACTCTTGGGGAGACCCAGACCAGGCCTCCTTCTCTTCAAATGCTCAGAGCTTGATGAACTCTAGGTCACTATTTGACGAAAACTCTACCGAAACAGACGAGAGTTGTTGTAAACTGTAGCTAGACTCCTACTGCACCTTGTACACTAGAATAGATGACAGAAAGACTTGAAAATGTGATGCTTGTCGCAAAAATATGTCCATGTGGCTTAGCTTGCTCTGAATGGTTCAAGCAAAAGGAGTCATATTAGGGATTTCCTTCTGCCTTATGTGTAAGTCCTTTACTCATATCGACTGAGAGAACCAGGCCCTACCCACCATATTGTACTTTGATGAGGGTTTTTCTTTACCTGCCATTCTCTTTGGTGTGGCAGGGGCTATTCTTCCATGAAAAAAAAAGGCAGAGGCTATTCTATTTGGCTTGGACATGGCCTTGTACATATGTTGGGTTTTCAGGCATGCACTTTCGGTCTTTGGTGTATGGTTGGGTTCCCCTGGTGGTAGAGAGAGCATGGTATACAGAATGAGGTGCAGGCCATAATAGCCATGCTGTGCCTGGTATGGTCGAGCTGCTGGACAATAGCTAGCCTAAGTTAATGGTGGGGCAGTGCTTGGTGGGTGGTGGGGGAGGGTTTTGGCCTATATAGTCTAGGTTCCCTTCTAATAAAATTCTGCGAGATATGAGTCTGTTAAAAAAAAAAAATAAAAAAAAATAAAAAAAAAAAAAAAAAAAAATATACATGAGGTGGGAGGAGACCCCCAATACTCCACTACTCAAGCCTGTGGGTCTCGATCATGTTACTGTGTCAGCTCTCAATTCTAGTTAAGTGCAGCCAAGATGCCTGAAATGGGTAGCCTCAGACCCCCTGACCCCCTGACGACTGGGGCCTAACCCACCAATCTGCCAAAAGAAGCTGAGAGTGACACCTACTACCTAACTGTACTGCACCAATCAAAAGGCTCTACCAAAGTAGCACCTGCCCCAGTCCTAATGACCACCCCCAGCCTGATACTCTACTGGTTCACCATTATCACCCTTCCTCCTATCTGTAACAGCCATCTTCTCTTCCATCCTGACACTACCCGAAAAGCAGTCACCTATGCCAGAACTGCACTCATTAGGAAGCTCACCAAAGTCAGAGGGCCCCACCACAGGCACTGAGGACCTATAGGTAACCTACACTGAGTACTTAATACCCAAGGTCAGCTGACTCCCTATATAGCCCAAGACATACTGAGACAGCACCTTGTTAGTAATAGTAAAAGGAAGAAGACACCACACTAAAATAGATATACTCCAGATATAGCCAAAGACATTAGAAACCATGAAAAAGTAGAGAAGATACTGATCCAATACCAATAAAGAGGTAACTCATTACCATTGCCTTCCTTCCACTATGCTCATACAGGCACAGTAAACCAACTCGAGATAGAGGGGGTAATAATAGAGAAAAGGAGGTTCTGTCTATAGTTTGAATATACTTAATATACTTATAGTTAAGTTTTTATACTATATTATTGATTTGGCTATAGGACAGAGTAGCAATCATTTCAGTAGTAATAACTCAGAGATGAGAGATAAAGGTGCTGTACTTATAGAAGAGTTCTTGGTATTTGTGGGTAATAAGTTTCTAGTATTAGAATATTTGAATAATATCTATATCATAGTAGTGTTTAACCATATCTTCTAGGAGGTAGCTAATTTGATAGTAGCTTGAGATTTATCTAATTCAATAAGCTTTACTAAGTATATTTAGGATATTCTATCAAGCTTTTACAAAGTAGAGAAATACTAGATTATGGATATTCATAAGAGATAGGAGAAGTATAACTCAGTTAATAATAGTATTCTAAATATCAGCATAGATACAGTTGTAGATCTTGGTGGCCATAGTTATATATATTTGAGAGTTATAATTGTTTGTTTAGTTTATTGTAGTTCTCTGTTTTGATATATCTAAGAGCTTAGTATATATATATTTAGTCCTAATTGGTAAGATTTTATTTATATAAGTCTTATATTCTATAACTTTGAGTTAACTTAGCTTTGTACTCTATGATTTCGATTTGACTTAGCTTCATGATCTTGCATATGATTTCCAGATTTGTTTGAAGGGTGATGTGTGATTTTGGTAGCTTGAAGGTTATATGCTTACAGTTACTATAAGTTATTACTAGAATTCTCTCTCATTCTTATCATCACTATCATCATTATATTACTATTGTTATTACTACTGCTACTGCTACTTTGGCTCTTGATAAGCAGTTTATATACTACCTATATGAGAAAGAATTTAATATTATCAGTAGAGAATACTTTTCTATTTTAAATATTCTCTCTTTTGACAATTATTGAATAAATAAAAAAATAAGTAGACCAATATATAATTAAGAGCTACTATTTATTTATTTATAATGTAATAAGAAAAAAAACAAAAAAACAAAAAACAAAAAAAAGATAATATCACTAAAGATTTTAAGTAATTCAGATCAATTTGAATCAATCCAGATTAGATTATAAGACCAATTTGAGTTGATTTGAATTTATTACATAATGAATCTAAATTGAATCTCATCTAGATAAATTGAATCTGTTCAGAGCACTAAGCTATATAGTGAGCTATCAGATTGGAAGACAATTTCCAAGGCCATTTATCAGGCCTCTAAAATTTTTTTTGATGGAACTTCCCCTGCATCCTTAAATTATAGGCCATGTTTATGTGACTGGTGCGACAGAATACCCCTATAAAAAAAATTTGATCATGAATATAAACTAATTCGGATCATCACGTGACAAATCGGATTCGATTCGCTCGGAGCACTATCGCCAAACAAACAGGATGCATGTGGTGGTGTCAACATTAACTTGTTTGGACAACGTAACAGATAAGCGCTCATTTTAGCCCATCCCTAGCGACCAAAATCTTAGATCGAACCCCCGACCCGACCCGACCCTTGTGCATTCCAACCCAGAGATGGCCCAGTACGCAACTCGATGGTCCCATAGGCAAAATAAAAATGTCGATGCCGTTGGGGGATTTCCAAAGATTCTGCGTGCAAGACGGGTATGTAGTCCTGCACAAGTTTTGAGGCTGTTGCACACTGTTCACGTGATGCGCTTGGGAGTTCTGAAGTGACAGAGGTCGATTAATGATGACATCACACCCATTCCCTGTGGGGGACAGACGGATATGTATACTCTGATCAAACTATTGAACGCGAATACACCCACTCCGACCGCACCACCTTGAACCCTCGCCTAGTCCGGACCATTTCAACTTCAGTCGCTGCCGTTGGAAGGAAAAAACACTTCATCTTTACGTCCCCTTTCTACACTTCCCGGACTCTACATATGGGTTGTTGCGGAAGCAAGGAAGATTATGCCAAGGTGAGCGTAGCGAACTCGGTACCCGTTTGATAGTCGCTAGAATATCCCTGTTTTTCTAAACAACAGCATTGCGTATTTAATAGCCCGATGAGGGCGAGCCTCTGCTTATCCGCACCGAGCAAGACTTGTAAGCCTGCTCCCGAATTTTGACGTTGACCTATTGCCTCGACGGGCACGGCTTTCTCACACACAACTTTTTCCTTGAAACATACGCAACAGTCCCAGAAGTTACCCGCGGTATGAGGCAATTGACCACCAATTAGAGCAGGAGACGTTGAAGCAGATTGTTGATCGGACCGCGGCGTATGTGTCTGCCTCTTTGGTGTTCTCAGAGAGGAGTCTTGTGTTCTGTGCATTGACAGTGCACATCTAACACGACCTTTGATTCGCGTATCGCAAATACTTTCAAACCAGGAACCTCATCGACATCTCTAGCGCGACTACCGACCATCTCCAGCATCAGGACGCCCAAGATCGCGCCAAAGAGTACGGGTACGCTCATGACTATCCTAGCCCCACTTCTCGATTACATCCGCCTCCGCACGGCCGCTCTCTCCCACTCACCATCATTCATAATCTCCCCCAAATCCACACCTCGCATTAGGGACCTCCTCGCGCAGATTCAGATCCCAAAGTCACGCCCTGGCGGAAACCCCTCTGCAGGAATCCCGCTGGGCCTTTCGTCGTCAGTGGCGCCGCAGGACGTGCTCGCCCGCAGCGCCGTCCTTGACGACGACGACGTGTCGAAGCTCTACAAACTCATGGACGACGTGCAGCAAGCACTCAACAAGATTGAGGTCGAGAATGTGGGAGAGATTGTGGTTCCCTTGACCCTGTCGAACTCGGCGCCCATAATGGGTGAGGGATGAGAGGTAGTGGTGGTGGTGGATAGAAGTAATTGAGCGGGAGTTGCAAGGTTTTTGTTTATGTGTGATCGATTGTATGTAGTATGTTGGGTCAATGGTTTTTATTTTGCTCCTCCAGCCCCCTCCTGTAGAGTGTGTTCGGGCGAATGGCTCCTTTCGCCCAGCTCAATGCACCCCTCTTCATCTTTGGCATTATTGGTCATTGATATATAGATAGCATTTCGTTCAGTTCATTTCTTTGTTCCTGTTTCTGCCCTCCAATGTTACATTTCGCACTCTCTCGTCTCATTCCTCGCTTACCCTTTTGTCGTTCAGTTTATAATGTCAGTTCCTGTATTCCTCACGTCCACTTCTCTCACAACTGTACCATACACTTCAAACCCCCCACTCTTTGTCGCGAAATTTCGATTCAATTTGTTACTACTTATTATCCATCCTCTTTTTTTTTTTTTTTTTTTTTTTTCCTTCCCTTTTTTTTTTTTTTTTTTTTTTTTTCTTTGGCTTCGCAAATAAAGTTATATATATCGAGTTATTTGTGACGGAGCAATTGTGGTTGGTGGTGGTGGTTCTGGTGAGCAGATTTGCGGTTTGATTATCCATGTTACGAAGTTTCAATTCAAAACTAATTGTTCGAGTAGTGGAATTTCTATGAATAAACCGCAATAACACCTTTTATTTTCCGGATGTCAGATGCCCAATACAAGTGATTACAATCTACCAACCATCCACGATGTAACTTGCCCATATTTCTGGCAACGAGAACAAATGATAGAGCACCGTGGAACGAAAGAAAAATGATTCTGTACAGACATCCTCCGTTCCGGTGTAGAGTTTTCCACCCGTGCATCTTATCCATCCTGCTTTTTCTCAATTCTCCACCTCTGCTGCCGCCAGGTCATAGTTCGGTAGGCTCTCGATCAGCTTCAACGTGATAGGATCCGAGAAGCCAAAGAACTAGGAAAGGGGGATGAGAGGACGAAGGTGGGACGTGAGGTGAGCGAACGAGGATCGTTTCATGTAGGATCCAAGCCGGCGATGAGAAGCCAACTAATAGTCTAATAGTTCGATCCCGCACAATAATGGAGCTCCCCGTCCCCTTATATATATATATAAAAGAGCAACGTATAGTATCCTTCACAAAAAAAACCTCATGCTTACCAGCGGCCCGCTCACTCTAGTCCCCGTCGACGGGCTTTTCTTGCATGCCGCAGTCCAAGGCGCCGTCGGGGTGGGACCGTCCCAGGTCATACCATTCTCCGCCGTGACCTGTGGGTGGCCGCGAGATGTTTTCGAGTCAGCGCAAACCAGCACATTGTACAAATAAGATTGAATAACATCTGTTGTAACAGATAACGACGCGAACATACCGAAAATACGGGCCCTTTTTCTCCCTCGGCGATGGACATGATAAAGGTCTGGTTAAAGTGCCGCTTGGTGGCGCGGTAGCCGACCGGGTAGGGGTGCTTATACAAGCACTATGAGATTGAGAGAGAAGGGGATGGTAAACGTTATGTTGGGCGCGTGCGATGGCACGCAGTCGGCATTCGGTGGAGATTATCTACCGCTCTCCCGCTCCAATACCGCTTCCTGTTTTCCCCGGTCACCAATGATCCGGCGTTCCAGATTGTCGTGGAAATCGAGCCTGTGCATCGTGCAAGAAGATCATCACCGTTAGACAATCACGGAGACACAAATGATCCCACATATCCAAAATAACCTAAGGTTCTCACCCAGCGTCAGCGGGACCTCGATGCAATCTGGGACCTCACAGGTCGTCACCAGCCCCGTGGTCTGTTTTGTGCTCCACCAGAGAGAGCGAGTGCCCCTTCGCGTTTTGCCGGTCGTCATTGTCGTGGGGATGGGCTGGTCATCCTTATTAACAAAGTCGTCGTCTAGCGTGTGCTACTTCGCGGGGGAGGATGACAATAACGGTGGGGTTGGGTTTAGGCAGATACGAGCTTGGGAGTGATAGAAGCCAAGAATTTCGGTGGGTTCATACCGTGAAGGCTGGTGGCTCGCCCTTGAGCCTCCGCGACACTCTTGAAGGATTTCGTGATGATAATTTCATATATGATCTCCCATTTTTCTTCTTTTTCTTCGGCCTATCGTTGGCCCATGTGACTTCGTGCTAGACACACACATATATATATGAGAACTAAGACACCTTGGAATGTCGATATGTGTGCCGGAAGGAAGGACCTGCGTACTTCACTATTCTTCTTGACGACCAAGCCGCCCTGCGTGAGCCCGAGTTCGGTAAGGATTTGCAAATTCGCCGATATGTTTTCGCGTCGCCTGCGTTCAGGCTCGGATTCCGAACTGCAAGCGGACACGATTTCTCAGCAAGGCCCCATCACGAAAAAGAAAGGTGTGTAGGTAGGTACACGGGTTTCCAATTTTCAAAGCCATAGGCACCTGGTGAGTATCTCGTTCTGTTCGGCTGGAGTGTTCTCCGACGGTCGGTGTTTCGCAGTGGTCATGGCGAGTCGCGTCGGGATTTGTTTTGGAAAAGTTGGGACGGCGTTATAGGACGCGCGTTTGACGTAAGCACATGTGCTCCATATAAAGGTGACACAATTCTTCCTCGCTTCTTCGTGTCAAGCCTTCGTGTCAAGCTCGGGTGCCACAGATAATCAAATGTTGGATTCCAACCAGTCGACTCAAGGGATCGAATTTTTAGGTCGAGGTGGCTTTTCTACAATTTAACAGGTCTAGTGACGACGTATGCCGTCCTATCAGTCTCGTGTTACATATGCGACCAGATTCTAATGTTAATGGATCTAGCCGACAACGGCTCGCTAGACTAAAGGCAAGTCCCTCCTTCGTATGACTGGGAAACGATCTCCGACTACGCCGCGAACCTGGCGCAGGACTTGCTCAACATTCACACCCTGGGTTTCACCCACAACGACCTGCACCCGGGCAACGTTATGTACCGATGCCTGGATCCGTACGGGTACAACATTGACCTGGAGCTCAGCACTTCCGTCAATGAGTCCCTACCCCACAACGGCGTCTACGGCCGCCTGGACTACCTTCCGCCCGAGGTCTTTGAAACCGCTGTGCAGGCCCGCACGCAGGCGTCGGACGTCTACTGCTTCGGCACGCTCATATGACAGCTCGTTACATGTGTCCCTCTGGGGTGGCGCCAGTGGCTATAAAGCTACATCTGGATGATACTCGACGCTCCTTTCGAGTACAACTACGTGATTCGGGACTGCTGGAGTCCTGACCCGGGCAGCGGCCGACGATGAAGGAGGTCCTGACGTGGTTGGAGCATTGTCGGGATTCGGTGTGGCAGGAGACTGGATTGTCTCGGCGGAGATGTTGCAGTTCATTGAGGAGTGACGGATCGAGTACCGGAAGGGGTTGGAGTCCGACGAGTTGAGCAGCGTATGCGATGTCAGTTCCTACGGCGGGTCGGTGAGGTCGTCCGTGCTATCCTTCATCAGAAGCAGTTTCACACCCAGGAGAGCCTGCGCCGGATCACTGGGCAATTCGTGTCACTTCGGATTGGTGGGTTGGATGGCGATTGCGGGTGTTGGGAATGGTGTTGCTGCGGTTGGCCGTCGTATGCCGGATCGTTGATGGCTTCTCTTGTTTACCTTTTTTTCAGATGGTCGGGATAGCTCGGAAGTATCATCTGATACTGGATCAAGCACACCACCTGATATCGAAGAAGAATTGAGCTAGAGTGAGGTTGTAGGGGAGCTTCTAGAATTGGGTAAGTGTACACCATCTCGGTTACGGCGTAGTGTCTGGCTTTTGTTGTAGGCTCTGATTAATCTTTTTTACCTTTTTGTTCCTTCAGTGGGGATTATGATGATGAACCTAGTGCGAGTTTGTACGATCCGAGGGTGCAGATACTCGATTTAGGTGAGTGCAATGTCACGATCACGGAGGGTCGTAGATATGGTTGATGGTTAATAATGAGATCCCATCAGATGGACTTGAAGACGACAAATCGGGATATGGAAAGCTAGCGTCCAAGGTCCTGACAAGTTACGTTGCTCCCGCCAAGTGCCCAAAATGATAGTTCCGTATCTCAGTGCGGAGGAGATCGGGATATGTGATTATTTATCTCGGGAAATATATATATATAATTTTAAAAAAAAACATTGTACATATGGCAAATCCTTCTACTTCCTAACTACTCATGTATGTGTGTCGTTATTTGCAAAAGAGAATGTGAGGTAAGTAATGATCGATGATAGTCACTTCTCCACACGCACTACCATCAATCGTCTTCCCCGAATTCACCCTCGTTTTTGGGTTCCTGTAAGACCACCGAATGGAACAGATCGTTAGGGTCATCGAATATGACCAGGGAGTTAGGATATCGGAAGCGGGCATGAAGTAAAAGAATACCTTGGGTTCGAGGTCCTCGCCGTACTGCATGGCGTTGTCGACGTGTGAGAGAACATAGTTGACGGAGTCCTCGTCCTGATTGTTCAACGGGATGAAGCTCACCATATTGTAGTCCTCGATCTATCGAGGGAAAGGGTAACGGAAGTATCATTTTTTTCCGCCTCTAATGATCGCAATATTCCCAATAAATAAACAAATAGACAACTTAAGTCGGGTAAAGAGACCCATACCAACTGCACAATTGCTTGATTCAAGCTATGGAATCTCGAGCTCGTCTTGGAGTTCACATCCTCGACTAACAACAACGGATCCGGATCCAAATATCTTTCCAACTCCTTTTTCCTCATCCCTCCTCTCATAGCCCCTTCGCTTCCACCACCTTTAGCCTTCTTCCCCTTTCCCGCATGCACTCCAACAGCGCCAGCCTTTCCTTGAATAAGGTCCATCTTTGTCATGATGTTGACGTGGGGGATCTCGAGATTGATCATGGCGGACATAGCGGAGAGGACGCCGGAGAAGTACTTGCTCTTATCCTCAATAAACTGCGACTCGAGCAGGTAAACACCACAGATCGCAAAGTTCCACCGCTGCAGGTTTTCGCAGATGCGGCGCATGATCGGAAAGTGCGTGTACAACTCGATCTGGCCGGGGCAGTCGAAGATGAGGTAGTCGTCTTCATAGCTACCTAGCGCCTCCTCAAGCCAGTCGATGTTGTTGAGGAGGAACCTGGGATACGGTGAGGGGTGATGAACTACGATGTCTCAATATCTATGCGCCAATCAACCCCTCGAGAAGCATGATACTCACTCAAGACAGTATATCAAACCACCGTTGGGCCCGTACTGTAGCTCCTCCATGACATCATCAAGGGTAATTAGATCGCGGATATCTACGTGTTTCCAAATGCATTGAGAAAAGGAATGAGTGCACAATACGAGACGTGAACAAGGGACAAGCAAAATTACTCCCTCCCCATGAAGGTCCCAAATACACACCAATGGTGGGCTGGTATTCGAAGCGCTCGGCGGCGGGGTCCAAGTTAACGAGATGAACGGTCCGGCCTACGTTCTGGCAGTGTGTCATCATTGTTGCGCAGTAAGTGGATTTGCCGCTGCCGGCGGGGCCCATTACCATTTGGCAGTGTCTTCCCATGGTAGGTTTTGCGGTAAAGAAAGAACGCTCAGCAATTATATGTTGACGAATTTGGCACGTGATTAGTGGGCAGTCACGATCGCGTAATTTGAATCAGGTGAATGTTCTATTCTCTACACGTTCTCCTTACATCCAATCCCTACATCCTCCTAAACACATTCTTACTCGCGCTCCTCCTCTCCTTCCTCATCGGGCCGCCACCGCCACTACCACTCTCCTCCTTCGCCTTCTCCCAACCTTTCCTTTTCCGCTGCACCTGGAACGATAGCTCCATCCCACCCATGGCTGTCCGTGAAACGCGCAGGCCCTGCGCTGAGGAGCCAGCGAGTTCGGTCGAAGCACGCTCGCCGAACGATTTTCGCGCGGTCTTGGACGAGGTACGCGGCGTCGTGGAGCCACCGACCTGGAGGTAATGACGTTACGATAATAAGCGTCAATTGAATTTGAGTATCCCGCACAAGGTAATATCAGGACAAAAACTCCAACACACCTTCATCTCCACCATTTTCGGCCCCTTCTTAGTGTTCTCCTCCTCCTTATTATATCCCTTGGTCTTCTCCTTCATCTTCCACCGCTCGTCCGGCGCCGATCTAATCCCCTGCGGTGCCTTCGCCTTCTTCTTGCCCTTGTCCCCGCGCGATTTGCGGATCTTGGCGACCAGGTCGTCGTCGCTGTCGCTGTCTGTGAGGCGGTCCGAGTCAGAGCCTGAGACGGTCTGCTCGTCCTCACCTTCTTCATCCTCGTCAGCTTCCTCGTCGAACGCGATTGCACGTTTCTTCTTCTGCAGGCAGAGGGGATTTTCTAAGATCAGATGAAATTGAAATTAGATGGAAATGCGAGAAGGAGAGGATAAATAGATCTTACCGCGGTCGGATGCAACAGCTTGAACTCAACCGTTTCCTCATCCACCTCGAAGTCCTTGTCCATGAACATGCCGCTGAAACGGGAATCGTTGAGCGGGTTGGCGGCGCCCTGTGATATAGTGGACGTATGACAATTTTTGCGATGCAAAATCGGTTAATTTTCCAATTGAGCGTTCCTACATCCGCCATCCATATTTTCCACCGTTCGCGCATGGCTATCCCACGCTACACTTTCACGAGAAACAAAAACCTAAACTCCCAACCACACCTCCGATTCCTACTCACCTCCTCCAACTTGCCCTTCCGCCTCTTCTTTTCTTCCTCTTCCAGTAACTGCCTCGCTAAGGCCTTGTTGACCTTGGGCAACTTGTTCGTAGCCCTGATGCGAGAACCGCGCTCCTTCTCTATCTTGTCTCGGATGACCCGCTCGCGATACTCGTCGTACGCGAAGGGATTCGCGATGAGCTTGGCCTGCACATAATATGAAATGTATAAATAGAATATTGGTGCCGATAAACATACAACACAAAAGCCGGATGCGAGATCCCACCAAATAAAATATTTTAACCGAAAAAATAAAAATATAATGAACACGCACTTTCTCGTACAACCGCAAATCGACAAAGAAGCCATGCATGTACGCTTTGAGAACATTGCTCCCGATGAGGTGCTCTAGCCCCAATGCCGCCAGTTCCTTACGCGTCACAAATTTGTAGTCATCATATACGTTCTGCTGCGGATTCTCCTCCATCTCCTCGGTCAGGTTGTCGAGGAACGTGCACCATTGGGGGGCGGGTCCCAGCTGCGGGATGTAGTAAGAGCCGATCTGGATGCCCTCGTTGGCGACAAACAGGACACCCGAGGACTCCACCAGGCAGACGTCATTGATGTCCGTGGCGGGTTCAATCGAGGTGAAATGTTCGCCCTGCAATGGTAATGATACATGAAAAAAAAAAAAAGGGGGGGGGGGTGATGAATTAGAAAAGAATGGCAAAATTTCGGAGTCACATCATTACACAGATGCCAACGGAACCGATGCCCGTTCTACACTTACGTTATTCCGATCCCAAATCTTGATGATTTTCTTATCCGCCACTATGACCTTCCCGCCCTCGTCCACACCCTGCCCGCCGCCATCATGCCAATTCAAGCTCCTAATTTCAAACCCATACTGATGATCCTTCACCAGCCACGGCCTCGAACTCCTCAGATCGTATAGTAGCGTGTGCCCAGTCGACGTCCCCACTGCCAAGCTTAACCCGTCGGTCCTGTACTTGAGGGCAGTGACCTCCATCTCCGCGGTGCTCGCTCCCCCGAACGTGTTGACCTGGGGCACCAGAACGCCTACGCGCGCCCTCGACCGCGGATCCCAGAACTCGACGGTCCCCTGCACGGTACCGAAGCCGAAAAGCTGGTGCGCCGGGTTGATCTCCGAGACGTTGATACCCGAGGCGGAATCCGTGATAAGCGGGTTCAGGAACCGACCTTGATCCAGGTTGAGGCGGTATACTTCAGGCCCTGCTCCAACGACAAGAAGGTCGCATGTCGAGAAGTGGTAACTGAGGTCGCGGCCGAACTTTGGTAGGTAATACATGGCGCGGTGAGTAGGTCAATATAAGCGCGACTTATAAAAGTTGGGGAGATAATCCCAAACGACATGCGGTTGATATATTAAGGAAAATCACCTTTGGAATGCGAGTTCTGTAATGAATGCCGCCCTGTGCATGGAACTCTATCGATCTATCATTTTGTAATAGTACTTGTTTTGTCCAGTCGTCCGATAAAATCTGATAGAGATTTTGAAATAGCAAAGTATTGGAATAAAAACTAAAAATAAAAAATCTTAATTGAGACGACGACATTGAAGCACACCTCAAAATTGACGTTCTCCGCGTCCGTATGCCGATCAAACTTCATCGACATCTCCGCGTACTCGTATACGCGCATCTGTGGTTTATAAACTCCTGGAAGAACCGAAATCAACAGGTTTAAAAAAGGGTTCAGACCATTGTCATAAAAAGAGGGCATATTACGAAAAATGTCGCAGGGACATATTGAACAACAATTCTCACCTGTCGCCACCACAAACTTCCCGTCCCGTGTCGTCTTAATCCTGTTCGACGCCTCCGGGAATTCGAAATCTTGAATTAACTCGACACGAGAGCGCCAATCTATAATGGTTTACAGTCAACGGCATTAGCATATCGGCTCTCTCCGGAACTCGGCCTCGGGATAAATCCAGAAAAGCCAAAATGAGGACTGACCAATGTCATTCTTTAATGCCCTCCTCTTCCGCCGGGCCAGCCAATCTGGTATTGAGCGAGAGCCAATTCCGCCGGAGACGGTGTATATTTTCACATTGTTCGGATTCGAGACTTGAAGAACCATGATGGGCGGTGGTGATATTTGAGGCGGCCATTTTTAAATGGCCGCCTCGTGAAGAAATTATTTATTTTTTCTTTTCGTGATGTCAGCATGAATGGCAGTCACAAACTAAATTCATGCATAATTAGCATAATTACCAAAAGATTCCAAGTTTACCCTTTACACTATACAGATATGCACCCAAACAGTTCTGATGGCCATCAATATCGACCCAGAGTTATGGGACACTGGGGTAGCGATGCTATTAAAACTATGCTAGTGTTAGAGTTGCCAGCAACTCTGGGCAATGGCCCTATGACTGATGTTGCGCCATCGATCATGATCTACGTCACGGCGCATAAAGAAAGTTAAATCTCACCACCGCACACGATCTAGCATCAACTCCGATACGCGTTTTAAACTGAATGAGTAGCATGTCTGTACAGGACGCCGTGGAAACCCTCTCCTTCCCCTACTACGACCAGGGTCTCAAGGCCGTTGCCATCTCAGATCGTGATGGCGTTACCCTAGTGAAATGTAACCGTCTCCATCCTGGCCCGATTCAACTTGAAACCGTTATACCCTCCTCTCATCATACATTCGTTTTTTTCACAAAATAGGCTTATCGTCGACCGCGTCGCCAAGCATCCTGGAACAGGTTCTTCCCACCACCTTTGCCGTAGCAAACGCGCAGGTAGTGACCCTACCAATACTGGTTCATGCATCTGCATCTGCACTCTAATACCTCGGGGTCATCCAAGACCTTGGAAAGCAGTCATCATGCTCACCCTCTCCACTCCCTCAATCACGATATTCCCTGCATATAGGCATCCAAGCTCGGCTTGAAGAAGAACAAGAGCATTGTCAGTATCTTCGGATTGCACCAGGTCGTCCAGCTGGACCAATCCCCGCTCATCATCACCATGGTCGCGAATGCGCACGCTAACACTGGTACGCCTCGCATCGTCATTCCTTCTAGTTTCTAACTACGGCGCCTTCACTGTCTCCTTCCTTCCAATCAACTTGCATATATTTATACCCGCTAACCTCCCACTCATACCTGCGACACCCTTTCCAATCCATTGCCTACATCACAATAAGGCGCACTACTCGATCTCGGAAACGCCCTGAAGGAGATTACGCAGGTCATTGTCAACGCGATGCAGAAGCAGCAGGCGGGCAATGGCGGGGTTGTATAAGCGTAGGACTTGGAACAACCGCTACAAGGAAATTCAAGACATTGTGGTTTAGGTGGATGTTTTCTTGATATGAGGATGGGCAGTGAAATGTAGAGACTCGATACTTGCGTCAAGGTGTAAATGCGGTGTGCAGCGGCGGGGATTCATCGATTTAAGGGCGTTGTTGGATGGAAGCGAGCCGTATTTTCAGTGGGTATAAGGTTTCTTTGATGGATGTTTTTTCTTCGGCCAATGAACCTTGTTCATGATCCATTTCTTGCACCTCCCCC
>RBNI01000995.1:0-25233 GCA_003990745.1 Jimgerdemannia flammicorona | reverse complement strand
TCCCCCCCGCAGCACCTGCCCGGCTCCCAGTCGGCCATCCACCCCCCTTCACCTTGTCAGCAAAACTCATGCGGCCAGTCCCTCCTCCCTTCCCACCGGACACCGGCCCTCCACCAGAACTCTCACCACTCGTCGACCCTCCAAAGGCCCCCATCCCCAGGCCATAACCCCTCCCAACCTGCTGCCAACCAAAGGCCCCAGGTCCACCAGACCCAGCACGCCCGTCGGAACTCTTGCTCGAAGACATGTTTATAATACCTTTTCTCCGCTTTGTGTTGAAAAACTGTTGCTTGAAGCTTGTGTAACGTGAATAGTGCGAGTTTGCGCGTGTCTCATGTATGTCATGCATTTTATGTGTTTCAATGTCATGTGAGATGACGTCATCACCAATGATGTCATCATGTTTGGCTGTGGCAGGGAAATCGGGAATAAGATCTGGAGCTCTCCAGTCTATGAGGTTCTCTTCCACAAAATAGAGGACAAATGTGGGGTCTTGAGGAGATCTAACCCAGATGCTTGGGCCTTGAAATACTGAGATTAATCCTTGTAGGAATTGGTCTGAGTTGTCCTGAAGAATGGGGTGCCAGAAGTCTTCTACTTCATCACTATTGAGGGTGATAGTGGACTGGGCTTCTATAGCCACTCTGGCTTCTAGTGCATTGATATGGTGGGATGACAGATCTCTGAAGTCTGAGACTCTAACATACTTCAAGTTGGAGATTGACCATGGTGCATGCCTGAAGATCTGATGGATCTTCTTAGCTATTCTTGTTTCACATATATCTATGGAAGTAGCATCTTGTAGCTCTTGGGTGCTGGCCTGTGAGAACTCCTGGCAGAGGAGGTTTCCTATTTCGTACTCCTGCCACATTTGGAGGCATTCGGTAGCAATGGTGATCCTTGTTTCCATTTCGCAGTGGTAGAGAATAAAGTGATAAGGGTCTGCAGTACTCAGGTTGACACTAGGAGTCCTTCTGGAGTGGGTCTCTATGGCTCTTCTGATGTCTTGGAACATCCTTTCCTTGACTGAGATACCTTGATGGTTCCTTGACCTTGAGGTTTGGTGGGCAGCAGGCATTTCATTTGTAGTAAGTCTTTGAGCTATTTTTGGAATTGGTGGTTCTTGTTGGTTGCTGCTACTGCAGTTCCTTGATCCTTCTTTTATATTCTTCAGGATGCTTGTGCTGTGATCACAATGACTCACAGTTGGTCATCATTGCTCATCTTGTATGCCGTATGATCTTCTTGTACTCTGATCTGGTGGCTTGCAAGGAAAGGCTGTCTCCTGTACTGATATCATCATTCTAGAGTCACTGTTACAATATATTAATCTAGTTTTTAGATTAGTTTTTTATCTAAATAATAGAAATGATATCTTATTTGGATTTTGCTTTCTTCTTTGTATATTCTAATTATAATTTAATATTTCTTAAAGAGATTATATTAGTTTATCAATTGATATAAGAGTTTTTCTATATAAGTCAGAATTTGCTAAGAATGAGATTATATTCTAAAAATATGTAATGTTGAAGATCTGTTTTGTAATATATTCTCTTAGTTATAAGAGTATATTTTTACATATTCTAGAGAGCTTCTAAGTTATTTTATTATCAAATATAGTAATATTATCTTCTAGATTTTTTTGTATTTTGAGGTTAAATTTATCAGCAGTTTCTTTATCAAGGTAGTACTACTATTGATAAGAACTTCAACAGAGTTTTCTTTAATTTTTTCTTATAAGTAGATATATTCAGAGCTATCTTCTTACTAGATAGCAATTATCTCTAAAATAGTTTCTTTTTTCCAATCTTATACTTCTCTATCTATCTTCATCATCAATATTCTTAATTTTATTATTTTATTATTTAGAAATAATTAACTTATACTTCTTAGATTTAAGAACATATATAGTATATTTACTAATATACTTAAAGTAGTATATATTGATTCTATTAGAGTATTATCTAATAGAGATATATCTATCTGCAATATACTAGTACTATTTCTGTAGTACTCTTAATAAATCAAATTGAATTAAATTTGACCTAAATTCAATTTGATTCAAAAACTTCAAATTAAATTGAGATCTAACTTAATTTGATTCAAATCAAATTGAGGTCTAATTTGATTTGAGTTTCAATTCAAATGAAATCAAGTCATAATTTAAATTGAATTTGAAATTCAATTCAAAATTCAAACCTAAATATAGTAATTCAAAACTCACATACAATACAATTTACAATAACAACATACATATACTCTCTTAGCAATTAAGCAATATTGCAATCAAACCTATCAGATATATCTTCTACATTATTACTTATAATAGATACTATAGCAATAGCTTCAGTGTCAGATATAACTTCAATAAGCATAGCTATAACAAGTGTAGTCTTAATACAACAGTCCCAGAAAGGAAAAGAAAAAGCAAAAAAATGCTCTAATATTTAAAAAGAGTTTACAAAAGAGTATGAGAAGAATAGAGACATCAAAAGAATTAAATATTATTACTATAAAATGATATTTAAGTTTATTAGTAGCTCTATAATAAATTTATAGACATATTTTGATAAATTTCATAAGAGTTATCAAGCAGGAGTAATAGAATTATTTTTCTTGAAAGTATGGTTTATATTATTTATTTGCTTTTTTTTTTTTTCTTATTAATTCATTGCTATTTAATATTTCTCTTTTATATTAAATAGCTAAGATTTTCTATAAAATTATTTCAAGATATACTTATTTGCTAAATCATCTATAATAATTAGTCTTTCACAGTTGTTAAGAAATTAGAGCTGAGAGACATTTTTTGCCTTCTGAAACTAGACATCACTATTCCTTTTACTGGAATGATATAAAGTGAAATTAAACTGATCTTTCAACAGAATCATAATACTATCAAAATTACACTACAGATAAGATCTAATATTTTAACTTTGAATATTAATTCCAATATTTCAAATTAATCTCATTTTGATTTAATTTATTTAGAAATAGAATATATCTGGTCAAATATCCTTTATTGTTAATATATAAATATCTCCAAACATGTATACATTTCTTAGAATTAATGTATATTGAATTTGTCAAAATTAGCAACTCAACTGTATGTTAATTGATTATATTAAGCTGTCAGGATCTCATTCTGGTGAAAATATTACTAGTGCCTTTGGGAGCTGTGTTTGAGATTTTGGTATTGTAATAGACCAAGACGTATCACCTGAATTATAACTTAGCTAGATGATGTGAACAATTAGCATACTTACTCAGCATGATGTGACTTCTAGTATATCATAGTCACCCATACCCACCATACTTATAATTAGCCAAGATACCAGATCAGGATTGTTTACCTGTGTCCTGCGGACACACTCATGTCCTGCGGACACACTCATGTCCTGTGGACACACCTGTACTCAGAGGACACATCCAAACATTACCAGAGATAGCAAATCTATAGTTAGCCACATAGTAACCGGATAGCAACCAACTTGTATAAATTACTCCAGAGACAAGAGTGAATAAACCTCAGTCCAAAATACAAATACTAAAGAAGCCTCTAAAGATTGAGCATTGGTCCCCTTTCCACTTCAGTCCACTTTCCGATACAAAAATTGATTGGTTTGCTTACCAGATAAGCCTGAAGTTTGCCACCAAGTTCAAGGAGAACTTCGCTGCCTTTTGAGTTATTTGTCACATTCCCAAAAGCCCACCTATTCTTACCACAAGTCAGTCTCTTGACACAACTTTGCAGTAGAGCCAGTCTAATGACATAACTCCATGCAAATGAAGCCAGTCTGTGATGCAACTTGCCAAGAATCCGAGTTATTTCCCAGAGAGCCGCCGATTCAGGAAGAATTCACATCATTCGCCATTTCTAAGTTATTCTCTACCTTCCCCAGAAAGCCACCTTGCTCAAGCCAGTTTCTGACACAACTTTGCAGTGAAGCCAGTCTACAATATAACCCTGTACAAATGAAGCCAGTCTTTGACATAACTTTGCCAAGAGACCCTTTCCCAAAGAATACCGCCAGTTATTCGTATTTCCAGAAGAGCCCAATCTGAAAGAACTCACACCATCCAAGTTATTCCCAGTTGAAGCTGCCTTTTTCAAGAAGTCCACCAATTCAGGAGAATCCACATCATCTGCTGTTCTCAAGTTATCCACATTCCCAGAAAACCCATGCCATCTGAGTTATTTGTTGTTCCCAGTGAGCCTGAGTTATTGAATTATCCACCACCAGTACAATTCCCAGTAAGAAGGATCCACAGCATCCTCTATTCCCAGTGAGCCAAACCAAGTTATCCGCCAGATCGCTGCCTTCCCAGTTGACCCACATAAGGAAATCCATTCGCACTACACAAGATCGTCATGCAGAAATCACATAAGGAAAACTGCTAAATTGCCAGACCATCATGCACAAGGAGATCATCATGCTACACAGAAATCACCTGTTACTCAAGAAGGAAACTGCTTGTACTATACATAAATTCTGCCATTCCCAGTTGACCCAGGAAGGAAACCTGTTCACACAAATCACCGCTACACCCAGAGAACCATCCCAATAAGGAAATCCACATAAATCGACTGCCACATGAACCGAGGAACTACTGTTGTATTCAGATTGACTATACCACTAAACACCAAGGACCTCAGGAATCTTAAAATATTTTGTTACTTTTTGACAAAGTAACTGGGGGCTCAAGCCAAACTACATCAACCCCCAACCTTGTAATTTGCCTCCATTGAGCTGGGCACATTACATTTGGGGGCTCAACTGGGAAGATTTCAAAATTAATGTGACTTTTCAGCTCACAAGAACCCACAGTCAAACTGGATACATTTGACCCAACACCAACCTCTGCCACTATAGGAGAACCAGTTATCACCAGTATCTGGATAGGAAGAGAAGTAATTACTTCAAGACTTGCCAATTACCCAGCATCAGAAGGATCCCAACCAGAACCAGAAGGCAGTACAGCCTGAAATCCCCAACCAGATCAACCAGACAATACAGATAGCTCTGCTAGAGATTTTGGAGAACTTGCACAAGAACTAGAAGATCTTATCACATGAACCCAACACTTTACAGCTAGACACCCCACACCAGTCCCACTAATCTCACCAATAGAACCCTTACCACAACCCCTTGCAGAACTGGAAGTAGCTCCCACAAGAATACCTAGGCCTATTCCACTCTGTCCAAGGACCAGAACACCATCCTCAAGATACCCAAGCCCCCCCCATCTCCAGTGACAGCTCAGAAAGCGAATCAGAATCTGAATCCGAACCTGAACCAGAATCAGAAGAAAGTGATGAAGATATGGCCACTCTATTGCCAACCTTTGCAGGATATCCAGAGGAAGACCTCAGAGAATTCCTTGATAGAATTGAAGGAATTGCAGCCTTGAGGAATCTCTCAGATGAAAGAAAAATTGCCATTTACAAAGCCCAGCTCAGAGAACCAGCCAGAGGAATTTTCCATCGAACAGCAACCAACTGAGACTCAGAACTAGCAAGACAGATACAAGCAGCAATGTCTGATGAGCTATAATATGAGGCCATGGTCTATTGGCTCATTGAAAAATATGCAGGAAATGAAACCCACCACAAGGCTCAGGAATCTATCATGGGGATGAAGATGAATCTTGGAGAATCACCCAGAGCCTTCTTCACAAGAATCCAGAAGAGAATGCACTCTGCTGGGTTCAATGCCACCAACCAAGACATCATAGGTCCAATGACCTTTATGAATGGAATTCCCCCAAATATTGCTCAGCATGTCCACACCCTAGGTATCAGAAGGTCTAAGGAACAAGTAGATGTAGCCCAAGGATACTTTGATGTTAGACAAGGAACTACCTGGAGTGATCATGACAGAAAAGAAGAAAAGGAAGACATCCTGGTCAAAGCCCTACAAGGACTCCTTCAAGGACAAGAAAGATCTGAAGAAAGAAGGCCAGCCAAAGAAGGAAAGAAGGACAGAAGCGAAATCCAAGACCTTAGCTCCAAGTTGGACCGATTGGTTGAACAGATTGAAAAACTCACCATATATGAAAATTGGAGCTACCAGGACAACAGAGCATACCCATCACAGAAGAGCCAAGGTTATCCACCAAGAGATAACAGGAATTACCAATAAGAAGAAAGAAGGTACCCTGCCCAAGACAGAGCCCAAGTCCAATACTTCCACTGTGGATAATTCGAACACTATGCCACTGAATGTGACAACAAAAGAAGTGACCGAAGGGACTCAGAACTACCGAACCGAAGGAATAACACTCAGTACAAGAAGACTGAAGCCCATCCTGTCAAAGATTTCGAGAAAGCAAGCAATAGTAAAGACTATAGTGACCTAGATTTATACCCTACCAAGGTTAGTATCCGAAAAACAGTCTATCTGGCAGAAAAAAGGAAGAGACCTATAGGAAGGCCATCTAGAAATGTTAGCAGAAGAATGATTCAGGAAGAAGATGAAGAGCATGAGGAGGAACAGGTAAAAACACCTCCCTAAACTCCTGAACCATTTGTGCCTGAAACAAATGAGCCGCCACCAGAAGATGAAGAAATGGAACAAGAAGAATGGGAACCTATACCCCTGAAGCCTAAGAAGAAGTACACTCCGAAGACCATGCCTAGAGACATTTACAATGAAGCCTGGCAGAAGATTCAAGAAGCCAAGATGGAAGTCCCTCTCCTGCAGTTCTTGCAACTGATACCAGCTGGAGTCCAAAACAAATTGCTGAGAACCACCAGGTCTAGCACTAGCCGAGTTCCAATCCCACAGCAAGAACCAGCTTCCATTCCTGTCCAAGCAGCTGAAAGACATGTCAGCACCTACTTACATGGAGATATTGGAGGACAAAAAGCGAAAATCCTCATAGACACAGAAGCAGCTGTCTGTGTCATTGCCAAATGATTCCTGTATACCCTCCAATGGCCCATTGATGGACCATCCAACCTCAGCATCATAGTAGCAGATGGAACCTGAACTCAACCCCTTGGAGAAGTACGAAATATCACCATCTCCCTCGGACACATTCAGTTCTCCATCTCTAAAGCTGTTGTCACTGAAGCTGTCACCTATGATATGATTCTTAGCACCAACTGGATGAAGGAAATGAATGCAGTTGTTGATATTGGCCAACAAGTACTCAAGTTTGACTACTAAGGCAAGAAGTATAAAGTTAAGGTGACTAGCTATGAGCAATCAAAGAAGAAGAAGAAGGTCACTATTTAAGAAGAATATGCCAGCAGTGAAGAGTCTACTACAGAAGAGGAAGAAGAATCTGAAGATGGAAATGATCCCAGACTCAATTCCCAAATTAACCTGGTGGATGACAGACCAGAAGATAATTTGTGGGCCAAGAATACTATCCCTATCACCATTGGAGCCATTGCAGGAGAAATCAAAGAATGCCCAATATGTCTCAAAAGACACAGGTATCCCAAGCACTCCTCCAAGATTATGGGAACAAGGAAATCACCTGGCACTGCCTGCCCAGAGTGCAGAAGAAAGAAGAAGAAATGTAGACATGTTCCAGAAATACCTGCAACTGAAGCTGCAGAAGTACAAGCGATTTGGGGTTAAGAATCATCTGAGGAAGAAGAAACTTCTGACCAAGAAGTCCCTGAACAAGAAGCACCTGAAGAGGAAGAAGTCCCTGAACTCATCCCCTGGGATAACCCTCGATGGACACCACCTGAAGACAATGACCCTTGGAATATAGAAGAAGGACTCAGTACAATCACCATTATTCCCAAGAAAGAGACTCACTAAGAGAAAGCTTTTCAGCTAGGAAGATGTCCACACCAAATGGTCTTCCACTCTCCTTGAGACTACTGCTACCAGTGTCATCTGTTGGACCAACAAGAAAGACAGAGACCCCAGAGACCAAAACCCCCAACTACTCTTGCACAGTCCACCACCTTTCAAGAAGTCACCACAAGGTTACAAAGTCGATTTAGGGGACAAGGCTTCTTCACCTGAACAGAAATATACCCCTTGTCTACCCTTCCCCCAACCTATGATCAAGATAGGTACTGATTTCCAAGACAACAAGAGATAAATAGCCGGGAATATCATTTTCGAGCAATGGGATATTGCAACCATGGGAGACACCCTGACTGCCGAGACTGCAGACATCAGAAGATTCACCTTAGTCATGATGTTGCAGTGCATACTTTGAAGAAAGGAGATAACTGAAGCCAGATCTGAAAAAGCCAGATTCAAAAAAGCCAGACCAAGAAGCCAGGAAGAAGAATTCTCAAGATCTATGATCTGGGAGAAGATATTCTAGCTCTCATCAGACATACTACCTATCAGGGATAGGCAGAAGATGCTGCCAACTTCATGGAAGCCCTAGACCCTACAGGAAGAAGGGGAATTAATTACCTCCAAGACCCTTCTACTGGAGCCAGATGGCTACACCTCAACCTCAGAGCTTGGAGGCTCTCTGCTAGTGGGGCCTCAGCCCTAGGAAAGCCTGAACTCAGCAAGAATATTGCCCAGTATGCCCTGCTGCACCCAAAGGCCAAACCTCTGACCAAAGCCCACCCAGAAGATGTGGAATATGATCTTCACAGCCTGGAGGATGAATCTATCAAGCCTGGAAAAACCTTCATGGTCAGAACTAGATTAGCCATACAGCCACCCCAAGGAGCTTATATTCAACTGACCTCAAGGTCCAGACTTGCTAGACAAGGGATAACTGTAGAAGGAGGAACCATTGACCCCAGATATACAGGCGAAATCAAGGTTATCCTACACAACAGCAGTGCAGAATAGCACTGAATCATTAGAGGACAGAAGATTGCCCAAGCAGTCTTCATGAAGGTCAAGACCCCACAGTTACAGGAAGTCTCTGAACTAACTGAAGAAATAAGACAAGCGAAGGGATTTGGAAGTTCAGACAGAAAGGAGGTATATCTTCTTCAAGTCAATCACCTCAAGAGGAATGTCCCCCAGCAAGTGTACTGGCAACCAGTCAGACTGCACAAGAATCTCATCCTGGAGCCTGGAGAACAAACTATCTTCGAAATCTTTGCACCACCTGACCCCAGAAATCTCTTTTTTGAACCCAAGGAAGATATCCCACACCTAGACATAGAGGGACACACATTCCCTGACAAGATGAATCCAGTACACTCCCAAGGAACCAACCAAAGTTGGGAGACCATCATCTTGCTGAAAGGAACCATAGGACATCTGGTGCCTTTTCTCAACTGAACTCATAGGGAAGTTTATGAACTAAACCTATCAGGAAACAGCAAAAGGTTCCAGAAGAAAGGAAAGGCCCCTCTGCGACCCAGGAGACAGTGAAGCCTTCCACCAACATTGGAGAAGAATTGATACCTCAACAACAGCAACAACTACTAGAATTACTCAACAAATATCAGGATATCTTCACCACCGATTATGGCAATCTGCTATACAATCCATTATACCACCACAGCATAAATACAGGAAATGCAACACCCATCCAGCAGAAACCCTATAGAATACCCCATCACTTGAAAACATTTGAAAAGGAGCACATTCAAGAACTCTTAGACAATGGAGTCATCTGACCTTCTACCAGCCCCTGGGTCAGTCCTATACTTATTGTACCAAAGAAAGGAGGATGGAGACTCTGTGTGGATTACAGAAAACTCAATTCAGTCACCGAAAAGGATGCCTATCCCTTGCCCAGAATCGATGACCTTTTGGATCAGTTATAAGATGCCAGATATTTCAGCAGTATGGACCTCTTTGCAGGATTCCATGAGATCTCCATGGACCCCAAGGACATTCAAAAGACAGCCTTCCTTGCTCTAGGAAAACTGTTTGAGTACCTCTGAATGCCTTTTGGACTTTGCAATGTACCCCCCATCTTCCAGAGGATGATGAATTCAGTCTATGCCCCTTTGATTTACCACTGCCTGATTGTATACATGGATGATTCCAACATCTATTCAGCAAATTTCAAAGAACACCTGCACTACCTAGAGGAATTCTTCAAGCTCACCCGCAAAAACCACTTGAGACTAAATGCAAAAAAATGCTACTTCAGGAAACAGAAACTCAAATTCCTTGGATTCATAGTCTCAAAAGAAGGAACCCATGTAGACCCAAAGAAAACCGAGAAGATTAACAATTGGCCAGTACCTAAGACCCCAAAGGAGACACTATCATTTCTGATGCTAGTGTCCTATTACAGAAGGTTTATCAAGAACTTTGCTCAAATTGCTGCCCTAATTCGGATCCTTCTCAAGAAAGGAGTGCCATTCAAATGGACAGAATCACAAGGAAAAACCTTCAAGAAACTCAAAAATTGCATGACTACAGCACCAATCCTTGTGCGCCCCAATCTACAGAAGCCATTCATCTTGTATACAGATGCCTCTAAAGATGGCCTCGGAGCAGTTCTAGTCCAGGAAGGACCTGATCAACAGCACCATATGATAGCTTATGCAAGCAGAGCTACCAATCAGCAGCAGATGAACTATGGTAGCACCAAACTGAAATACCTTACAGTTATATGGGCAGTCACCCTATTCAAGCATTATCTCATTGGAAAAAGGTTCACCCTAATCACAGACCATGTAGCTCTTAAATGGTTATTCAACCACAAGGAATCCACTGGAATCCTAGCCCGCTAGATCCTTATCCTTCAGGATTACAAAATTACCATTATCCACAAAGCAGGGAAGGCTCACAACAATGTTGATGTACTTTCCCGCCAGCCCCAATGAACCAGAAGAAGGGTGTCACAAGGAACTACACCCTAAAGGAAACTCCTCAGACCATCAAGGCACAAGAAGATCTCATCCAAAAAGAACATCAGAAAGCCCATCAAGGACAGACAAGCACAGAAGACAAGATTCGAAAACTATATCAACATTGGCCCCACCTCAGAACTCAAGTCCGAGATATCATCCAAAAATGTAACACTTGCCAGAAGTACCAAGGAAAGAAGAACTATCAAGCCCCTTTACAACTGATTCCCCCACCTACTCACATCTTTCAGAGATAGGGAGTAGATGTAATTGGACCTCTACCAGTTATACCAAGAAGAAATAAATACATTCTTGTATTTGTGGAACACCTGACCAAGTGGCCTGAGGCTTTCCCAATGGAAATCACAGATGCCTTAACTATTGTAGGCCTCCTCCATGGACTCATACTCAGATATGGACCCCCAGAAGAACTCATCTCTGACTGAGGCATGGAATTCATCAACAACATAATCACAAGCTATACCCAAATTTACAAGATCCACCTCAAAAAGACCACATAATACCACCTCCAGACCAATGGCATGACAGAGAGAATGAACCAGACCATCAAGAAAGGACTTGCCCGAGTCAATCCTACTAATTGGGACCTCTGCTTACCTGAGATCTTATGGGAAATTCGGAACACCTCTGCTGCCTCCACCAAACAAAAGCCATTCAAAATGATGTTTGCTAAGAGAACCAGAACTGCTGACCATGAGAATCTTAGGGATCTCCTCAAGAAGGCAGAACAGTTACGTAATCAAGCCCAAGGACAGATTATTAAAGCCCAAGAAAGACAAAAGAAGTACTATAACCAAAAACAGAAGGATCAGGAGATCAAGATTGGAGATCAAGTACTAGTTTAGAAAAGCATGATTGAAACAAATTTTGCTGCCAAACTGGAACCCAAATGGGAAGGACCTTATCTTGTACACAATATCAGAGGAACCAGCATCTATTTAAGAAGCAGGGATAGATGAACCCTCAGAACACCAGTATACATCAACCACCTCAAAATATATCTCTTCTCACACCATGAACCAGAGAATTGACAACTGCCTCCAAACTCTTGTCCTCAGTTCCCTCCAAGCCCTACCAGTTCTCCTACCTCAGTTCCGGGAACCCAATGGAACATATCTTCAGAGAATCTGAGTTCATCAAGAGAACCTCACCTTGGCCGAGAGACTATTCCAAGTCCACCAGCTGCAGGCATACTATGCAATTGGAGAACAATTGCAGAATCTTCCTCTCCCAGACCTAGCCTATGTCCATAATACCACTGGCCTGAACAGAAGGAATACTACTGCTGCAGACAGACTATACACAATATACAAACGAAATCCTTCTGCCTTAATCCAGGCCCAGTTTTCCCTGAATGACCTCCAAAGGATGACCCTGCCCACCTACCTTAGTATCATTCACCAAGTAGAGATCCTATTTCCTGAGGAAGAAGAAGAACCCCTGGAATGGACTGACCATAGCTCAGATGATGATGATGGAACAGGTATAGATGCAGAAGCTACTTATGCCTATTGGGATGATGACTGAAGAATAGTCTGGGACAGATTACCCTTCAGTGGGGGCTGATGTAACAGACCAAGATGTACTACCTGAATTATAACTTAGCTAGATGATGCAAACAATTAGCATACTTACTCAGCATGATGTGACTTCCAGTATATCATAGTCACCCATGCCCACCACACTTATAATTAGCCAAGACACCAGATCAGGATTGTTTACCCATGTCCTGCAGACACACTCATGTCCTGTGGACACACTCATGTCCTGTGGACACACTCATGTCCTGCAGACACACTCATGTCCTGTGGACACATCTGTACCCAGAGAACACACCCAAACATTACCAGAGATAGCAAATCTATAGTTAGCTACATAGTAACTGGATAGCAACCAACTTGTATAAATTACCCCAGAGACAAGAGTGAATAAACCTCAGTCTGAAATACAAACACCAAAGAAGCCTCTAAAGATTGAGCATTGGTCTCCTTTCCACTCCAGTCTACTTTCTGATATAAAGATTGATTGGTTCGCTTACCTGATAAGCCTGAAGTTTGCCACCAAGTTTAAGGAGAACTTCACCGCCTTTTGAGTTATTCGCTGCATTCCCAGAAGCCTGCCTATTCTTGCCACAAGCCAGTCTCTTGATGCAACTTTGCAGTAGAGCTAGTCTAATGATGTAACTCTGCACAAACAAAGCCAGTCTTTGACACAACTTGCCAAGAATCCAAGTTATTTCCTAGAGAGCTGCCAATTTAGGAAGAATTCGCATCATTCGCCATTTCTAAGTTATTCTCTGCCTTCTCCAGAAAGCTGCCTTGCTCAAGCCAGTTTCTGATACAACTTCACAGTAGAGCCAATCTATGATGTAACCCTGTGCAAACAAAGCCAGTCTTTGATATAACTTTGCCAAGAGACCCTTTCCCAAAGAATGCTGCCAGTTGTTCGTATTCCCAGAAGAGCCCGATCTGAAAGAACTCATGCCATCTGAGTTATTCCCAGTTGAAGCTGCCTTTTTCAAGAAGTCCGCCAATTCAGGAGAATCTGTGTCATCCGCCATTCTCAAGTTATCTACATTCCCAGAAAACCCATGCCATCCGAGTTATTTGTTGTTCCCAGTGAGCCTGAGTTATTGAATTATCTGCCGCCAGTACAATTCCCAGTAAGAAGGATCCATGGCATCCTCTATTCCCAGTGAGCCAAACTGAGTTATCCACCAGATCGCTGCCTTCCCAGTTGACCTACATAAGGAAATCCATTCATGCTATACAAGATCATCATGCAGAAATTGCATAAGGAAAACCACTAAATTGCCAGACCATCATGTACAAGGAGATCGTCGCGCTATACAAAAATCACCCATTACTCAAGAAGGAAACCGCTCATGCTATACAAAAATTCTGCCATTCCCAGTTGACCCAGGAAGGAAACCCATTCATACAAATTGCCGCTACATTTAGAGAACTGTCCCAATAAGGAAATCCACATAAATCGACCACCACATGAACCGAGGAACTACTGTTGTATTCAGATTGACTATTATACCACTAAACACCAAGGACCTTAGGAATCTTAGAACATTTTATTGCTTTTTGACAAAGTAACTATAGGCTCAAGCCAAACTACATCAACCCCCAATCTTGTAATTTGCCTCCATTAAGCCAGGCACATTACAGTATACAGATAAAGATATATAAAGAGTGAGTAAGTCTTATCATATTTACAAAAGATTGGGTTTTCAAAAAAGGTCAGATTTTTGAAAAAGATCAGTTTTTGATTGAGTTTTTGAAAAAGGTTGGGTTTTTAAAACAGGTTGGGTTTTTAAAACAGATTGGGTTTTTGAAACAGGTTGGGTTTTTGAAAAAGGTTGGGTTTTTGAAAAAGGTTGGGTTTTCAAAAAACAGTTATCTTATATTTTAAATTATTAATTTTTCACTTTAGATATTAGCTATAATAATAGATAATATATCTAATAACAATATATTTTTTCAAACAATTGGGATAGAGTTTGATCATGGTCTCAACTATCAGCCAATACAATATATATACTATATGACTCATATTATTAATCTGACTATTTAGGTCTTTTTAATCTATCTGAAGGCTGATAATAATAGAGAAATAATTTCAAGTCTCTAAACAAGTATTATTAAGATCTAGTCATTACTATAGTATTATGAGAGATTTACTGCATAATATAAATCTTATAGAATCAACAATCTAAAAGAACTTATTTTGGACATTAAGACTTAGTGAAACTCAATATATTTGATGATTGAACAGACCATTAAATTATTAGAGATAATTATATTTAAAAGGATTTTGTTATTAATATAACAGAAGCACATAAGTAATGTTTGCCAAATTATAGTAGTCTTGTATTTATTCAGTCACTATTACTATGATGTCATAATTACATCTGAGTAATCTATTGCAAAAGTTCAGATAATCTAATGAATTAATTTTTATTAATAGCTCTTAAATTTAACAGTTATAACTGATAAAGATTTACAATAATATGTTATTAGAGATTATACTTAGTAGTTGCTAAAAGATATAATTGTAATATTAAAGAGCTTTCAATATATAACAGATCTTACAACTTAGCAAAAATATTCAACAATTTATTCTGCTATTCTAATTTATAACTTTCTACTAAATATGTTAAAGGATAATAATAAAGTATTTCAAAATCATATAGCAGAAACAGAAGAAACTGAAGAGCTGAATACTCTTATTTAACAGGCACTAATAGTAGTTATTGATAAGTTAGAGAAATATTATTCAAAGACAGATCATCCAATTTATTATATTAGTACTAATAAGTATTTTGAAATTTACTTAATACTGAAGACTATTTCGAAATTTTGAACTATGAATTCATTTCAAAATTTATTTTATTTTTTGAATAAAAATCAGTTCTTGATCTTAGACTTAAACTACAATATTATTCAAACCATAATTGAGAAATCATTTGGATTGAAGTAGTTAAAAGAACCATTCATATAGTCTATAATAAAAACTATACCCCTCTATCAGTATATTATACAAGTTCTGAAGTAGGAGCTGATGTCAATATCAATAATGTTGATAATGTTGATGCTGAGCTATCTGAATATATATTTAACAAAAGATAAAAACTGATAATAAATCCTGAGAAGGAGTTAGATAAGTATTTAAAAAGTAAAACTATTAAATTTCAATCAGGAGTTCTTAGTGGTAAGTGAGTTGGTCTAATTTAAAATATTATAGATCTAATTTGAAATATTATTCATTCTCTAATTTAATTTAATTCATTAGAAATATTGGGGTCATAGTAGAGATTATCCAAATCTAGCAAAAATGGTACATGACTATTTAGCTATCTCAGCAACAAGTACATATACTCATAGAGAGAGTGTTTTCAAGTAGTAAAGATCTCATAGTACCTAAAAGAGATACTTTAGATCCTAAAATAATTCATAAATATATATATTTAAAGATATAGTAACAATAAGCTGGCCAATTTCAAAATAATCTTGAAATACTAAATAAATATATATATTAAGTTGTTATAAGTAATATGATATCAATAATCTATAAATATATCATAATATTTAAATATAATTTTCATTATATATACCACTCTCAGTTCATATTTGAAGCTCTTAGCTCTCTTGTTGGCTGGTATTAATTATATTATATTACTCACTTTTAGCTTACTTATTGTATCACTACTATTCAAAGCTCTTAGTACTATATTCAAAGCTCTCACTTATTAGCTAGTACTCTCAATACTATATTCAAAGTTCTTGAGACTCACTTGTTAACTGATACTCTCAGTACTATATTCAAAGCTCTCAGGACTATATTACCACTTTGGGACTTACTTCTGGCTTACTTATGAAGCTTTCAGCACTATATTCAAAGCTCTCAGGGCTCACTTATTAGTTAGTATTGACTTGCTTATTGCATCACTACTATTTGAAACTCTCAGTACTATATATATTTGAAGCTCTTGGTACTATATATATTTGAAACCCTCAGTGTGATATGTATATCCATGGGAGTAGTATCTTGTAGCTCTTGGGTACTGGCCTGTGGGAACTCCTGACAGAGGAGGTTTCCTATTTCGTACTCCTGCCACATTTGGAGGCATTCAGTAGCAATGGTGATCTTTGTTTCCATTTCACAGCAGTAGAGAATGAAGTGATAAGGGTCTGCAGTACCTAGGTAGACACTGGGAGTCCTTCTTGAGTGGGTCCCCATGGCTCTTCTGATGTCTTGGAATATCCTTTCTTCAACCAAGATACCTTGGTGGTTCCTTGACCTTGAGGTTTGGTGGGTGGCAGACATTTCATTTGTGGTAAGTCTTTGAGCTATTTTGGGATTGGTGGTTTTTGTTGGTTGCTGCTACTGCAGTTCCTTGATCCTTCTTTTATATTCTTCAGGATGCTTGTACTGTGGTCATAATGACTCACAGTTGGTCATCATTGCTCATCTCATATACCATATAATCTTCTTGTGCTCTGATCTGGTGGCTTGCAAAGAAAGACTGTGCTGATGTCATCATTCTGGAGTCACTGTTACAATAGATTGTTTGAAATAAAGATATAAATAAATACTAGTCTTAAATAGGTTGTTTGAATAGATTGTTCAGAATGAAGATATAAATGAATAAATAGGTTATTTGAATAGATTGTTTAGAATAGATGAATAGATTGTTTGAATAGATTGTTTAGAATGAATGAATAGATTGTTTAAATATATATATATATATTGATAATATAAGATTAATGATATATGATTTATATATTATTGACTAATTTAAATTAAACTCTCAATTTGATTTGAATTAAATCAAATCAGATCTCAATTCAATTTAAATTTAATTTAATTCAAATCACCTTCAATTCAATTTAATTCAAATTAATTTAATTAATTTGAGAGTACTATATTTCTATTTCCAGTCTTAAGGTTCTTCAATATAAACAATCTTCTCTATTTTGATCTTCTCTTTGACTTTAATAGAGTACTTTTTAGGTGATCTAAAAGCTATTAAAGGATAATAGCTCATTTATTTCTTCTATTTTAAAATTATTATAAATAACTTTAATAATAGCTTAGATAATTTGTTTTCTATATATAACTTCAATTAGTTTTTGTTCTATAATATATAATAAGACCTTAATTTCTTCTTTAAAATCCTAGTCTATAACTTTAGCTATACAGAGTTTTTTCTCTTTAACCAGACTATTCCTTTATATCTAAAATACCTCTCTATAATAGATATAATAACTAATATAATAAGTAGACCTTTTTTGAACATTATGAGTTTTATAAACTCTATACTAGCATTTGGTAAGATCTAATAATTAATTATAAGATATTTCAGAATATTTTCAGACTCTTAAAAGTCTCTTATACTATATTTATATCTCTTATCTATGAGTGAATTATATATATATATTTCTATAGATATTGTAACATAGCAGACACTTACTCTTGAAAGTACATCAGATTTCTGTATCTTGAATACTTGATCTTCTCTGACTTCTCGGAGTCCTTGGGATATACAGGTGGATGAGTTTGAAGTGTATCTGTCTACGGGCTTACTAGTTCCTTTGCTATCTCTTTGCTTTTGAACTATTTTGATCTGAGGTTTATTCACTCTAAGATACTGGATTATTTATACAAGTTTTGCTAACTATGTATAAGATGGCTAAGTAATGGCTTATTTCACAAGTGTTGAATCTTTTAACATCTGCTAAGATTTCGCTGATTGTGAAGATTCTAATATCTTCTAAATCTTTGCAAATGTTAAAGTTTCTGCACTTTGCAGAATATGGTTGCTATTTTTATGAGGCTAAGCTATATTGGGAATTGGATTCAGATACCATGATCAAATGTCTAATTCCCCTATTTCATATTACTAATTCAGATCAGCTGTCACATCTTCCTCCTAAATAGGTGATTCATCTTAGGAGCATTCTATTCACTTGAATTCCCAGGCTTCTATAATTTGTATTTCCTTATACTGTGCGATTTGTGTCATTACATCCTTCCAATGTTGTCTCTTGATATATCCAAAGTCTCCTGGGGTTACTCTTCAGAAATGGGCTAAGGCTGACTTGTTGTCTTTGAATAACTTGTACACTCTTTTTGCAATTGTGATCTGAGTGTAGGAGAGCTGACATTCTCTGATCCAGTCTTCTTTTTCCATCTTCAGTCTTGAATTCAATAGCTGTCCCAACTTGAAGTATTCCTAGAACTCGGTTCAGTTCTGGTAGGCCTTGAAATGTGAGATTCATAACAAGTGTGTTTGCACTATACTCTGGATACTGTCGAAGGATTCTTCCATTGTTGGTGGCTCAGTGGAATACCACTGTCTTTCAATGGCTCACTGGGCTGTGCTAGTAATTCTGAGGGCAGTAGTATTACTTCGTTGACTGGTCATGATACTTCTTGAGTTGGTTTCAGTGGATGGTAGTGGGGATGATTGTGCCTGAGAGTTTTCATAGCCAAAAGGTGGTTCCTTTTATATCTTGCACAAGGTAAGGTCCTTCCCACTTGGGCTCCAGTTTTCGTAACCATGAGGCTTCTACTATATTCCAATATATCAGGACTTTGTCTCCTATCTTGATAATCTCCAGAGGTTTGTGAGTTTTTTTTGCATTCTTCCATTATAGTGTCTGTGCCTTCATTATATAATCCTCAGCCTTCTTCCTGATTTGGTGTAGTCTCCATATTTCTCCATCCACATATTTCTATACAGTATCTCCATTGGACGATAGGGTTTCTTGAGAACTTTCTTCTCTAAACAGTATTTCTCAAGGGATAAAGTGGGTACTTTGTGATCTGATATCTCAGAGAGCAGATAATGCTATTGGCAGATAGTGATTCCAGTTTTCATAGTTATTGCAGATCTTAGTAATAACATTCTTGAGGGTCTTGTTGGTCCTTTCTGCTTGTCTGTTTCCTTGAGAGTGATAGGCTGTAGTGCGAATGTGATGGATCTTGTACTTCTTGTAGAGAACTGGTTCACAAATTCTGTTCCTCTATCTGTAGTTACTTACATTGGGGTCTTAAACCAGCAGATGATTTCTTTGTGGAAGAAATTGGCAATTGACTGTGCATTGGCTTCCTTGAGAGGTCCTGCTTCTATCCACTTCATAAAAAGGTCTATGATGACAATGATATATCGGTTGCCGGTCAGGGTCAAGGGTAGAGGGCCAATTACATCTATTGCTATGTGGGCAAATGGTACTAGTTCTATATGTGCTGATCCTGGGGCTTGGTTTTATTGGTCTGGTTTCTATTTCTGGCATTTGTTGTAGGTTTTGACAAATTGTCTGATATCTTTCTCCATTCCTGGCCACTATATCGTTCTTCTTGCCTTGTTGTATATATTCATTCCTCCTAGATGGCCAAGTTCATATACTGATTTCATTGCTTACTCCTTCTTATGTTCTGGTATACTAGTAGTTTTCCTTTTTTCAGTATTTGTCCATTAGTTTCGAATTGTTTCCATGTTCTATTAATAATCATTTGCATCCATTCTTCCAGATATTGGGGCATCTTTCGCTGTCCCAGATATGTGATGATTCTATAGTAGAGCTCCTTATTCATAATTAATTTGTTGGTTGGAGGTGTTTTGAGGTGTTCGTGAGAGAGCATCTGCATTGGAATTTGTTCTTCCAGGGCAGTGTACAATGGTTACATCATAGGCTTATAACTTCATTATCCATCTGGTGTAGATTCCTTTGGGTTGTCCAGTTGTCAGTAGTCAGATGAGAGCTGAGTAGTCTGTCTGAATAGTGAAGTGTCTTCCAGCCAGATAGTAGTGGAACTTTTCCACAGCCCAGATGACTGCGAGACATTCTAACTTATAGGATTCATATTCTTTTTCAGCTCCTCGGGTTCCTTGGCTTAGGTATGCAATGATATACTCTTTTTTGTCTTCCTTTTGAGCTAGAACCACTCCTAGTTCTTGTGCACTTGCATCTGTCTGAAGGATAAACTCTTGGGTCCAATTGGGTCATCTGAGGATGGGTGCCTGGGTCAGTCTGATCTTGAGTTCATCAAATGCTTTTTGTTGTCTACCAGTCCAGTTGAATTTAGTATCCTTCTTATTGAGTTCATAGATTGGACCTGCAATATTGGAGAATTCTCTGATAAATCTGCGATAGTAGGAGACAAGTCCCATGAAGGCTTGGGCTTCTGTAATAGTGGTGGGCCTTGAGTATACTGCTACTGCTTGTATCTTGAGGGGGTCCGTGTACATTCCATCTCGATTGATAATATGGCCAAGGTAGGAGATCTTGATTTCTGCAAATTTGCATTTCTTGGGCTTGATATATAGGCCATGCTTTCTCAGTCTTTCCATTATCTGCCATATGTGCTGCAGATATTCCTCAGGTGTCTTGCTGTAGATGATTACATCATCGACATAGACTATCATCTATCTTCCCATATCATAGTGGAAGATTTTGTTCATCATTTGCTGAAAGCTTGCTGGTGCATTGTACATCCCGAACAGCATTTGTAGGTAGATGTAGGTTCCATCTGGGGTGATGAAGGCTGACTTTTCACTTACCATCTCTGTGAGTCCGATTTGGTGGAATCCTGAGTATAAGTCCAAGGTGCTGTAGTACTGTACTTCATCTCCCAGTGTTATAAGGATGTCACTGATGAGGGGCAGTGGTTGGCGATCCTTCTTGATAACTGCATTGAGCTTTCTGTAGTTGACACAGAGTCTTGGAGTGAATTCTCCAGGTTTGCTTCCTTTTTTTGGAGCTAGTACAACTGGTAAAGACCAGGGGCTGCTGGCTTCTTTGATAATACCAGCTTCTTCCATCTGCTTGATTTCTTCTCTGAGCCATTCTCAGTAGGCTGGTGGGACAGGTCTTGCCTTCTGGTAAATTGGTTCAGTGTCTCCGGTATCTACCTCATGATAGTAGTGTGGGGTCTTTCCCTTGATATCTTTGAAATCTGTGGTGAGGACATCCTTGAATTTGTGGAGTATTTTCTTGAGTTCCTCCTTGAGTAGAAATTCATTTTCAATGGTGTAACTGTGCTTGTTTGTGATTTCCTCCTTTTTATGTTCCAGTTCAGTAATCTTGATACTGGTGAATACTCCTCTTCCTATGGATCCGAATCCTTTCTCTTCTCTTTTCATTTCCTCCAAATTCTTGACTTCTATGATCCTTAGTTGTAGGATTGGAAAGATCAACATCTGTGCCAATCAGTCCTTCTTCTTGATAGAGAATGGGATTGTAGGATTGTGATTCCTAGCAATGAGCAGGATTTCTCCAGTATAGTCAGAATCGATGACTCCTCCTTCAATTGTAATTTCACTTCTGGTCAGGCTGCTTCTTGTCTTGAGGATCCCAACATGATCCTTTGAGATAGTCATCTCCAGTCTAGTTGCAAGTAGGGTGGTTGTTTGGAGTTCTAGTACAGCTTCTTCTACTGTAGTGATGTCCATTCTAGCTGTATTTTCTGACTTGTATTCTGGCAAGACTGCATCAGAGTGAGTCCTTCGGATCTTGACCTTAATTTCTTCTTCATCATCACTATCCTCCAAGAGGGCTGGTAGTTCATCATCTTCCTCTTTCTTCTCTTCTCTGATCTGTTTTTCAAGAGCTTTTTGTCTTCTTTTCTGGTGGATTTTCTTGATTCTGATGGTACACTGGTAGCAATCATTGACATGTTCCATATAGTACATCTTGATCCCATGAGAACAGACTCCTTGAGGTATATAGCCTTCTGCGATCTTCTTACACCATTCTTCTTCGCTCATCCATCCAACTTTCTTCTTCAGAGTAGTCACTATATAAGCTTCCTCTTGCTCACTCTCTTCTTCCTCTATGTCAGGCAAGACTCCTTTGTTGATATTGATGGGAATTCATATCTTCTGTCCCTGGTAGGTAATTTGCATCTTCTGGGCATTAAGATCGATTACTGCCCTGGCTTTGTGAAGCCATTGATTGCTGATGAGGATGTCATAGTTAGTGGCATTGGTTATGATTACATCTACTGGGATGGTTGCTCCTCCAATCTTGATGGAGACTTCTCAGATCTTTTCCAGAGGGGTGGCTCTTGTGCCATCTGCTGTGACAAAAATCAACTTGGTTGCTTCTTCAACTTCCCAGCCTAGGCAGTCTGCTGCTTTCTTGCTGAGGAGACATCCTCCTGCTCCAGTATCGATGATGGCTTTGAAGACTCTATCTTCAATTTGGCATGTTGCATAGGCAGAGGTTTTGTGATTGTCATCACTTTCTTCTCCTAAGTCCTCTTGAATATTATTGGCCTTGGTTATCTTCCATCCTTGCTCCTTGGTTGTTTCAGCAAGTCCAAACCTCATTTGTTGTCTGAATGTTGGGATTTCTGTAAGCTGACCAAAGATTGTATTGATCTTTTGTTGGCTAAGGTCCTTGAAGATATCATACTTGAAAGTCTTGGTCTTGCGAAGTTTCTTTTCTTTTTCTCCTTTGCTGGCTGGGGTAGTTCCTTAGATAATATCTTGAACTGCTTGCTCCAGCTCCATATCTTAGTCCATCTCTTCAGCTTGGCTTTCAGTGGCTGTTTCCATCTGCTTTTCTACTGGGTTCTTCTTGAGTCTTCCTGGTGGTCTCTTGTAGGGTTCCTTGCAAACATCCTTCTTAGTAGTCTGAGCAGGATAGGCCTCCTATTCTTCTTCATCAGAATCTCCAATTTTCTCAAAGGTAATTGTATTAGCCTGCTCCTTGTTTTGTATAGCATTGCTTGGTTGAGCCTTGTGCTTGGTTTCACTCATGCATTCATAGGAGTAGTGACCCTCTTCTCGTATAGCAGGTACCTTTCTTCTTATCCAAGGTGGCAACAAACTTCTGAACTGGGTGGCAGTTTCTTCCTTGGATTTCTTTTACCATGTCTCCTAGGTGGGCGGTCATTTCAGCAAACCTCTTGACAAGTTCCTCCATAGGGTCACTGTTCTTTTGCTGCTCTGTAGTTTTTGGCTGAGGTGTGTTTTGATTGATCATTGTAGTAGGGATCACACTGGTTGCCTTGGGTGTTTTGATTCTGACTCCTGTGACTCTTTCCATTATATAGTCTTGTGGGTGTCTGACTGCTCAATATCGCTGAGCATAGGTGATCTTCTGTGGTAGATCCAAGACTACTGGTGATGAATGGATAGCCATGGCTATCTCTGGGTGAACTCCTTTCATGAAGGTTGCTTCGGCTACTTGATCTCAGATAGCAGCAGCATAATCCGCAAGGATTATCTAATATCGAATTCTGGTATAGAATGTGTTTGGATCCTCACTCATTCCTTGGCATGTTGTGTTGAGCTAATCCTTCAGGGCTTGCTTGATCTCATCTGTATAATATATATTTCAGAGCCAGGTCTTCTGTGCTGTCAGTATAGCATCGGCATTATTTCCTATATGGGTTGCAACTGTGAATGCTGCTCTGGCAGGACCTCATAGGCTGAAGGACATGAGGGCTACTTACTATGCTGCTGTCAGGGTCCTTACAGTGGCATACTGCTTGAAATTATCAATGAAGGTAATGATTGATTCATCTGAGGTATATCTGTAGAATACTAATGGTCTCATATCCATTTTGTCTGGGTATTGTGGCTCGGTTTGTATAGTTGCTCAGGTAGTGGCAGTTGTTTGTTATTCAGCTTGAAAGTGAGGGATTCGTCTTGAATCACCAGCCAATGGGCACCAAGTTGTAACATAGTGGATACTTACTCTTGAAGGGGAGGCCCTTCAAGGACGGGGAGGTTGCCATATCTCTCTAGCAGAGTGAGTGTCAATTCTGAATGTGTATTGGTTCTCCAAGCTGTGGTATGTGGCTTATCACCTTGACTTCCCAGCATGGGTAGTGAAGAAGCTGATGAAGATGGCTAGGGATTGGATCTGGGTGGAGAGGAGGTCCCAGGTCAGTTGGGATACTCTTGCGAGGCTGGTAGTCAGGAGAGGGCTTGGACTGATGGACTTTCCTAAGAGGCTGCACTGCTTGTGAGCCTGGTGGTTGAAAAGAGCTGTGGAACTACAGGGCAGAAGTTGGGTGCCTCTGATGCAGAAGGTGTGGGAGATGCGAACATCTCCTCGGGGGTCCTCTGGAGATCTGCTCTCTTTGGTGGGGCTGAATGGAATTTAGTGGCTGAGGTTCAAGGGCTTTTGGTGGGGCGTGGCTGATGGTGTACACTGAATTGGCCTGTGCTGGCAAGACAATGAGGGGGAGGTAGTATGGGGGCCTAATATGTAGTATTGAGATAGATTGCTCCTGGGAGGTGCTCCACTTGCTTTGTTCGATATTGGGGAGAGAGTAGAGTGTCAGCAGGGGCTTGGCCAGGATCTTTGGCCAAGTGGCTGGCAGGTGACAGGGATTGGTGAGGAGTGGGACTGGGCTAGTATCTGGTCTTGGAGCACAGAGGTACAGAGGTGGCTTCCCCCCAAGTTCTGGGTGGTATGGTGGAGAATGTTGCGGAGGAATATCATGCTGAATTTCCATATGGGGCATTTGGTGGATGGTGGACAATTTGACTGTGAGGAGTGTTATGATATGGGGAGAGCTGGGGGTTATGTACAGATGCCAGAACATTGGCTGGGAGAGTGCGAGGTTTTGGGGGATTTTTGGGCTGAGATAGGAGATAGACTGGGTGTGGGACATAGGCTGGTGGGGGAGGGAGGTCACTGGGAGGACTTGAGATCTCGGCTTGTGGATGGGGTGAGTGATAGTTAGCTCACTATAGGGTGGGTATTAGCAATATGGATAGGACTGGTGGGTCATTGGCATTTTGTATTTGAGGAGGGGCAGCAGTTGGGGCTGCAGAAGAAGATGTTAAGATAGGAAGGGCTATTGGGGGATCTGCTGACTGGATGGTGGGTGGGTTGGGGTCCTCAGGGGGGCCGACATTGTGGTTTGGTGGTGAGGATCTGTGAGCAGAGTGGGGGGAGGGTGGCGATAGTGTTAGATAA